>WWET01000029.1:146929-161380 GCA_011038615.1 Limnodynastes dumerilii
AACTGCTTAAGAATTGCTGTATTTAGAGTAAAGACTAGTAATGTGTATAAGAGTGTATTGTTTTGTACTGCTAGTTTATTATATGTATGTGGTGGTTATTTTCATATAATTTTATGTATGCCTGATTGGATTCATATGTGAATAATTTGAGTATTAGAAAGTACCGGTAAATTGTTAAATATAATCTGTAATTAAATAAATAGTCAATATACTTTCTTATATATCCTTAATCGTATTAATATTGGTTATAAAACTGTATTTTGATAAAAGGCTTATTGTAAAACGTTGATTGTGCAGGATATTTGTAACGTTGTGATTGTAAAGAACAGTTAGAATAATCCTTTATACATCCTTTGAATGTTCTGCATATGAATTAAAACAGCAAAGATTTTAGTAACGTAACAAACTGCTTAATTGTGTAAACCCAAGACAAGTTTTCTGTTAATCTGAACTATCCCGGAAAATAGTTGTTAAATAATAAATTAATTTGAAAATATTTATTAAAACTAAAATAAATTTATTTTATTAAAATTAGTAGTGAGTCTGAGTTTTCTTACATTGCTCACACCTCTCTGCAATCCACCAATACCATCAATTATTTTATATTTAAACCTGTAGCCCTCACCACCCGGGTGCTACACTCTGCCCCCACTCCCTCCATTTCCTCCTTCCAGTCCTCCTCAGCGTCTGCACAGCTCTGCTAAAAAGTAAGGCGTGTGTATGTGTATTAAGCATGTTTGCCGACTCTCCCGGAATGTCAGCTCAGCCAGGCCTCCAAAAGTTGTTTTTTTTTAAAGCCACTGCCACGTCATTTGCGGCAGTGGCTTTTCACAGAGCGCAGTACAGGTAATACAGGGCTCCTGCAGGAGCCCTGTATTACCAGCAATCACGTGACACGCAGAGCAGACACACGTGATCAGAGCAGAGGGAGAGCCAGACAGAAGCGCGGCAGAGGAAGGCAGAAGACATCAAAGGTAAGTGAGAAAATAAATAAATTGGCTGGCATGGAGGCTGGCTTTAAGGGGCAGATATTGAGGCTGGCAATAAGGGGCAGATATGGAGGCTGGCAATAAGGGGCAGATATGGAGGCTGACATTAAGGGGCAGATATGAAGGCTGACATTAAGGGGGCAGACATGGAGGCTGACATTAAGGGGGCAGACATGAATGCTGACATTAAGGGGACAGACATGGAGGCTGGCAATAAGGGGGCAGACATGAATGCTGACATTAAGGGGACAGGTGGAGGCTGATATTATAGGGAAGTCTGGAGAATACAGGGGCGTCTGGTGGTCCACATACGGTGTGGAGAATACATAAAATCACTCTAATACATACAAAGGCTGTTGTAGATGTTTATTACATTATTTGAACTCCTACCAACTAGAAATATTTGACTTTTAAAATGTGTAAGTGATCACTTTGCAGGATACCCATACACAAACACTGGTGACTCAGGGACCGCCCCCTGGCGACGTAAGGAACGGACCCTATGCTTTTTACTTTTCTCCCTGAAATGATTTTTCAAAAGTAGGCAACTATGGTATTAATCATTGTGTGATATTATGCATTCTGCGTGTGTGTGATATTATGCATGCATGCAAGGTGTGTATGATATTATGCATGCATGCAAGGTGTGTGTGATATTATGCATGGTGTGTGTGAAATTATGCATGCATGGTGTGTGTGATATAATCAGGGCCGGCGGGACCTGCGGCACCAGGCTCCATGCTGGATAGGCGCTCATCCTCCATGTCAGCACTGACAGGGACGCCGCTGTAGAAAAAATGTAAGGTGCTGTTGTCACTGAGAGCGCCTTACAAAGCTTCACAGCGGCGTCCATTCATTTGTTTTGCCTCTGTGACAGGCAGATGCAGTGCAGCAGCGCCTCCCCCTGACGCTGGACATCAGCGTCAATCAAGCCGAGCCCGCCCCGGAGGAGAGGCAGCAGCCGGAGGAAGACTGAAAAGGTAAGTAAGAGGGCTTAGAATGTAAATACTGTGTGATGGATACACATGATGAGGATACTGCATGCTGGACAGACATGATGGGGATACTGGGTGCTGGACAGACATGATGGGGATACTGGGTGCTGGCCGAAGTCTATGACCTTCTGGGCACCTCCCATACATTGCACTAATGGAGTATTGATTTCCCCACAATTCTTTTCCCCATTGATAAACTGTGTCTGGACTGAAAGGATATCACACCATGGCCCTCTGCTTAGTGGCAATGATATGACGGTGATCGTTATGGTTAGACTGAGGTTAGGGTTACAACCCTCCTTGTCTGCCATTTACCTGTCAACAACACTAAGAGTGTATAGAATAATACCGTCATAACTAATGTGATCCACTCCTGGACATTGGCATGATGGCGAGTAACGCTCACAGCACAAATGTGGGTCCTCAGGATTAGTGTACAGTGTATGTATAATAGAAAGGAGGGGATATAAACGAATCTGGATTAAATAAACTTTTCATGTTTAAAATCTTTATTACGATATAAGAATACACACAGTATATAACAGCAATTTAATAAAAACTGGATCAGCCCCTAAATGTGGTCGCAAAGCAGCTATTGGTTAAGTCTCTAGAAAAAGATCTGTCATTTCTATTAAACCTCTCTGCTGCTCCAGGTCTTACCTGGGATGTTATTAGAGCCTCCACTTAATCGCTTACCAGTGAATGTTAAACACAAGTACACAGGAAACAGCTCTTTATTACACACCCTTTCACACTGCACCTTGGAGACTATTGTTCACCAATGTTACATGACCAGAATTGGATATATTTATATTCTTACAACAAAGACCAACATTACAGTGTTAGGTCAATATTGTTGGCACAGCACCAGTGATTAGGTCACCCTGTTGGATTCCTTAACTTTTCATTTTGTGCTTGTATTAAACTGTGTTTTCATAATTAAACATTGATCATCATTATTTAGATTAGCAATAGTTTAATTTGTCATTAAAACATTTAGTACATTTTTTTGTTATCCCCTAGTTTGCAAGTGATGGGATCTCTGCATACACCCTACAAATCAATCCCAACGGCTCCAATCACACAGCTCCGACGTTAGAATCTGATCTATATTTACAAGAACCTTGCCTATAGCCACCAATGATATTGTAGCTTTGGTTTTCTAGACTGCGCCAGATAAATGGGAGCTAGCATGTGATTGGCTGATAAGGACAACGAGGTAGATCCTGAGCTGCGAACGACAGTGAATTTACACAAACGCTTTGCGTAAATTCACTGTCAGGGAACATCTGCATATGCTCGTGGCCAATGTTCCCTTAGCGTAAGTACTATCATACGTAATAAAGTTACGTACCACAGTACTTGCGGGGAAATGGCAGACCCTTTCCTTCCGATGGCTTAATCCCCACCATATAGGCGGGGCTAGCCATTTAAATGAGGTCTACAGGGCGGGGGAAGTGTCCAGATTTACTACCAAGAGCCGGGAGTGCAGGGGGTGCGCACTCCCTGCTATGCGATCGTACTTAAAGATCTACGCACGTAATGCATGTGTAGGTCTGGATCTGCCCCAATGGCTTCATATCCCTTTTTAGAAGTTTAGAAGGGTAATAAAATATACCACTCAGATCATTCACAATCAGTGCTGAATATTTACCATTAAGTGCAAGGATAACAAAACCCTAAATAATGAGGAACAACAAAGTCAGGATACAAGACCTTTATTCTGCACGGATAACAGAGGGTTACATTCTTCCAGAGCAAAGCATCATAATATTTAAAGAGAAGAGGTAACAATTTATTAAAACACACACAGATCACCGAAACCAAACAGATAAATTACATTCAATAATGCAAAACTAACGGTATAGCACTGTGTGTGTATAGGGCCGTATTCACATTTGATATATTTCAGTATGGTATCCTATGCTGCAGAGACTATCATACGGGTATTGAGATACACAATTCTAGAGGCAGGAGATCAGAACACTCCCCCACGCTGTGTATTATGCCAATTTTTTAATTTATTAAAAACTCGCTCCTTGTAGCAGCACACACTGGCCACCTTGTCTACACCAGGCCCGGACAACCTATGTCTCCCTTAGATGTCAATAAACTACAAGCTCCAGCATGCTATTGCAACAATTGCAAAGCAATCTGGGACTTGTAGTTTCCCAACCAGTGCAGAGCCACTGGTTGGCCAGAGGGATCACCTTCACAGGACCTGGTCAACAAGTGGCTCTGCAGGTTTTGTGAAACTACGAGTTCCACCTCGTAGACTGCTTGTGTTAGTACTGGCTAGCAGAAACCACCATGCGTTTCGCAACATTGATTGATATATACAAAACACATCTTGTGCCTCCTACCATATATTTAATCGATCAGTCTCAGATCTGCGCACTAAAAGTAGAAGTGGTTTTTATTATTGGTTTCACCTTTAATCTGCGACCACCATTAAAATGAATCAATGACTTATTTTACTGGAACATATTAAAATACAAATAATAGCACTCTAAGTAGTGATAATTGGTTCTGGATCCTCACTGCTAATTAGTTAATGTGCGGATTTGGGATTTACGGATGCGTGGGAAATTGGGGCTGCAATAGCTACCCATCGTTTACTCACTCTGCTGACCACTCTCACACCAGCAGACTTCCAATAGTAATAACTTTTTTTTTTTATTCCTACGAACGCAAAACGTTTTACAACGTCCAGATAGGTGAACAGTTTGTCGGCACAATATACAGCATATTTTAATGACAATATCTATATCTTCCCTCGAAGAGAAGAGATGCTAGGGGCCAAGCTTATCATAGGTTTATACAAATCATTGTGTTACTGGGGGATGGTGCAGGGATTGATGACATAATCAAGTTCTGGCAGTGATGACAGTATTGACAGGCAGGGGAAGGGTGGCTGGAACTTGTGACCATGATTTGGTGGGGAGGGTGGTTTGCATAAATTTGTGGACTCAAGCTCTTTGTGATAGATTCTCCGGCTCTCCAGGGATTTTTGTGAGTCTCCCGGGAGAGTCAGAAACCCTGCTCGTGCACACTAAAGAGCTCAACAGTAGTCACCATAGTCATTGCTCATTAGTCTGGGTATAGCGGAATACATTTCTTTGGCTGAACGCAAAAGCAGAGTAAATCGCAGAGGGGAAAGTGTGGAAGCTAGGATCCGGAAGGCCAATTGGTAATAACAGCGATAATAATAACAGTTATGATAATGATGATAATATTGATAATAGTGATGATAATTATAATATTGATAATAGTAATGATAATAATAATAATAATAATAATAATAATGCTTATATTGATGATAACAGTAATAGTGATGATAATAATAAGGATAATAACATTGATAATAACAATAATAATAATAATAATAATTAATGCAGAAAGAACAATAGCTTATAATAAGATGAGTGGCATCCAAAAACGTCTCATTTCTCGTCATTACTCTACGCAAAATTTATTGAGATAAAGCAACAAACACATAATAAACCCAGGATTTTCAGCTATAGATCGTGCTCAATGGAGAGAATTTCCCCATCCCCGAATAACAGAATACATAAAGTGCTGTTAAGCACCGATTCACCAAGCACCAAATGTAGCCTTACATAGGAGCGTGTTCTGTTCTACGTTAGGTGGGGGAGGGGAAGCTTTAAAATTTTACACTACCGCTGTCAAAGCATCTTACACCCTTCCCAGATTTCTTCGTCATCTCCATCTTAAAGGTAGAATTGATAGATCGTAAGCTCGGGCATGCGAGGCTGGATACAGTCAGGCGTATCCCCGAGGTATGGGCCAATGACATTTTAAACGTACATGGCAGTAGTGATGGCACCAGAGCAGCCTCATTGCTGCTACCCCCTAACATGGGAGTCTCCCATCTGAAACACAGCGGAACAGTTTAAGCATGCTTGGAACATGTAGAGGGATATCCTAAATTTTTCACAATATTTAGGGTCAAATAGAATTTATGGGGAGTAAAAAAACACAACGCATATCTACCGTCTCTTTCTAGGTTTATAACTATATCTATATATTGGGTGTGGATCCCAGTCTTTAGCGGCCCTATTTCAATAGGGCTGATCTCTCCCAGCCGGTTCCCTACTGCCTGGGATATAGATTGCTTCTGCCTTGGTTGCAATTGATCCCCAGAGTATCGAACACTGTGATCCGTTAAGCATCCCCAACCCTTTCCCTGTCCCTCTCTTCCCCGCAGGCTGACCCTAATCCCCCCTTGGCCGCAGCCTAAACCCAAGTCTCCCTTCCCCACAGCCTGAACCGAAATTTATAAATTTGGCTGTCTCTATCTCGAATAGCAGCCATTTTAGATTTAATCGGCATACTCACCCATTCATTTTCAGAAGCGCCACCAGACCGGCCGCAGGAGAGGTGAGTAACCTCTTCGGGGACTTTTAGTGTTAGGGAGGGTTAAACTGTTAGGAAGGGTCAGGCTACGGGGAGGGGGGTCTTAGGGTTAGGCTATAGAGAAGGGAGTATTGGGGTCAGGCTATGGAGAAGGGAGGGTTAGGGTTAGTGTTTTGCACTTATCGGAACACTGTGTTCGCTGCTCCAGGGATAGATTGCTATGACTCATTGAGGTAGAAGCAATCGATATCCCAGCCAGTTAGGGACTGACTGGGAGAGAACAGCTCTATCGAAAGAGGGTCGCTCTTAGCGGAGATCCACACCCCTCAAATACATACACTGTATTGAGCATTGTCAACGACACTGTAGTAATGATTTAAAAGGAAAGTTCGGTCAACCTCTCTGGTTTCAGACACACTTCCCAAACCATAGACCACATCCAGAATGTGAACAAGAGGAAATGAAAGTTACACCTGGGCAAAACCATGCTAAATTGCAAGGGAGGCAAATCTTCATCCATCAATAAGCAAAATATTCTCCCTCCAAGCAGAGAACATTATCACTGTCTCATATCCGTACAATACATACACTGTATTGAACACTATCAATGACATTGCAGTAATAGTTTAAAAGGAAAGCTAGGTCTAAAGCCAACTAAATATGGAGTCTAAAGCTGGGTACACACCACACCGTGTCCATCATGTGATATACAACCATTGCTTATGATCAATCCCAGACTAATCCCCCTAGGCAGTCAATCTTGGGGGGCCCCCCTTGCAAATAAAATGTCCTAATAAATATAAAATTTTACCAACCATCAATTTTAATAAATACAGCCTTTTCTCTATAGAGACTTTAATGTAAAGTTTTGATAATGCGACACTGACAATATAGTGTTACTAGCGATCTTGGAAGCAGAAATATTATTTCAGCGGCCTGACAACTGGAGAGTGGATACGCTAGAAATCGTGTTTTATCTGGACTTTATCATTGTTTCCTCCAATGCAACGACTGCCGCTTCTTTTGTTGAAACGCGTGGTGTATACTCAGCTTTACCAGTGCCACAAGTGCAGTTATTTAAAACAAACAAGATGGATGGATCATTATTTCTTATGCAATATTAATGCCAGTGGTCAAAAGTCACACCTTTAGCTCTGAACTAAAGGAATTTAGCGTTGACTATTAAATTAATGGCCTTGCTCTCTGAGCGGCCACCCACCTTGCTCACCCCTAGGTAAGTCCCTTCCGCTGGTCTTTAAATCGAGCCTCCCTCTCTCCTCTCCACGGGGATTTTTCTCAGATGACCTCCTGTATTTATTCTTCGGAAGCGCTGTTCTTTCACCCAACTCAACCTTCATTACTAGATACTGTCACAGCATATAGTCACTCCTTTGCCCAGGTTTGTTGGAGACACGCTGTCTACTTTGGGAAGGAATTAAAAACTGTATTGGGGTCAGTGGAATCCATGGACTGAAGTTTGAGTCCTGGTTTTTTCACCCAACTTACATATTAAAACGTTTCCAAACAGCATCTAAACACTTTAATACTACTACCAAGGCTTTGGTGCCCTCTAGACTTTCCCTGGCCAATCTGTGGCCTATTGTAGACTAGTTTCACAACACATGGAAGGCCACAGATTGGTCAAGCCAGGCCTAGTGGAAACACGGAGATGAACAATACCACTTACACCCCATATTCAATAGTGTCCATTAGAGCTCTTTTTTGGTGATCGCTTTACTCAGTAGTAATTAAGTTTGACTTTCTGCAAAGGCAACATCAAAGCTGTTAAAAATTGTTCAGTGTTTTTTAGGGTATGCCAAGTTTTCACTTGTGATTTCCTAGGTGACGAAGTCTCTTGCTCTTAATAAAGGGAGAAAGCTCAACATAGAAGCCTTTGGTTGGTTTGGCTGCAGTAATGGCAGAACAGAAGGTCTTAAAGACAATGGGCCTGATCCAGAACTACGCTTCGAATCGATTTTACGCGTGGCGGAGACGTAAAATCGCAGTTTAGAACGCCCTGCGCATGCGCACCATAGAAAATACGCACATTCACGTAGCGTAATTGTGAACGTATGGGACATTCACGTATGTGTCACGTAAATACTTACGTGTGGGCGTGCCAATTTTACGTGAGACAACAATACATTCGATTTACGTGAAGTAGGTGGAGGTTTGTATGTAAAGTGTACAGTATGGGCGTGCTAAGCGGCGTACGTTCACGTAGACTATACGTCCGTTAGCGGACGTACGCTGTTACGTGAGAAAAAGTTAAGGTAGGGTTTGGGAAGCGTATCTTGACAAAATACGTCCGTGCAAGGGGTGTGCCGAGGGGAGTGTAGCGAACTTACGTGCACGAAAATACGCTCCGCGAATAAATGTACGGCACACGTAGTTCTGGATCTACCCCAATGTGGAGGACATTTAACTAGATTTGCCACAATTGCCAAATTTGACAGCTAATTCTTGAAGGATCAAATCCAGGTGTTATTTCGCCATTAAATAAAGCGTCTTTTTAAACTAATGTAATTGATGGAAATTTTTGAATTTGCAGAATCCATAATTAATGCTTGATGAAAGGACTATTCAGTTATAAAAAAGAAAGCAATAAGCATGAATGGGGAATATAGAATACTCAGAATGTTATAGAATCCCAGTCACATGTCTAAGGTAGTTGCAGATTACTCTTGTTCAGTCTTGGTCCCATTCTCCTCAGTTCTCTTAAATAACCGGGTTAGGAGAGCTGGAAAACACATTACATTACAAACATTAGTTTACTTACAAAACCTTAAAAAAAGACATTAAAGAAATTAAATAATAACCCTAGGTATGGTATTTCAGGGCTTAACAGAACCCAGAAATATGGACCAGCCATGTGCAACACGCAATCGTGTGACTGGTAGAGGACCATCTGACCACTCATTCACTTTGCATAGGCAGGGGGAAGCTGAAACTCCCAAAGCTCTGCTTTTCCCTGTTGATGACACACAAAGCCCCTCTTCTGCTTAGAGCTGGTATAGCTAACAGTCAGCAGATTTCACATATCTTTAGTATAAAAATTGATGCTTTAATTTTGCACATCAGCAAACACACAGAGTAATCTTGTCAGGATGACACCAGGCAACCCTAGCTCTGACTAGAAGACCTCTCTTGCTAGTGGCCACTAACTGGCATCGGTTAGCCAGCCCACAATAGGCGCTTTTACCCGCTCCAGCTCTACAAACCAATAAAACCCGTGTGGTACGCTATACAATGTATGAAATAAGATTTAATTAAAAAAAAGGAAAATAATAAATTGCCTGTAAAATTCACTTCATAAATGTAAGTATATCCTAGAAGATATTTTGTGTGTATTTTACCTTTTTTATTTTAGCTCAGAGATTTTTATCTCTTGCACTTGCAAATTTAATCACTTCTAATAAACAGGGGAGGGGAAAGAGGAGGAATATTTAAGTAAAATGCAAAGGCAAAAAAAAAATAACCTGTAAAAGCCATGAAAGTAATGTATACAAGAGTGTAAACTACTTTTCTACACACACCATTGCCCATAAAAAAAATGTTTTTGTCAAAATAATCTGGCTCCTGAATTCAATAATAATTGCCAAGCCCTGTGGTAGTTGCTTCGGTGAAAGAGCCAAAAGTATGAGGTTATTTCATAAGAGGGGAAACCCCACGTTCCAACTCTAGGCTTAAGATATTGATGAGCTAACTTCAGAACTTTGCACAGTTGTAAGAGATATCCATACACCAAGGATCATTTGTTGGGGCATAAATCAACATAATCTAATCTTTAAAGGAAAAAAATTAATTCTACACAAAACTCACCGACAAGATGTAAATTTTTTCAGCAACACGACCACGATTACAATCAGGGTGAGGGCGATAATGGGGATGACAATAGAAAGAATTGTTTTGTAATGGTCACCTTTTGCAGGAATGGGTACCACTGAAGGACGGGGACACTCTGGGAGACAGAGAAATACAACAAAAGAATATCATATGGCAGGAAATGCTTTGCACAACTAAATAATACACACACACATACAGTTTTGGGGACTCTATTACCCCCAACATGGCTGCTGCAATCTTTGGAGTGGAGGGATTGTATTGGTGCATATTGGGAGGGGGAGAGGGAGAGTCCAGTGGGATGGTATAAATATCTGGGATTAAACACCACTTTTATAAACAACAACCACCGCATAAACCATTCCACAACACACTCTCCTCTTCATAGGCTCTGGGATATTCAGTTTGTATGGATTTTTAACTCGCAGCAGCTCTTTCTATGGTTTCTATGCACATTTTGCTATAAAGTCTCTGTAAGTGGCCTCTATGGCCACCCTTCATTGTTGCGCCTCTCCCCTCGTATAGGTAAATGCTATCCTGTCCCAGACGCTACAAAACGTAGCGTTCCACCAACGGTGGATATCATGTAGAATGCATTTTTTTGGCAAAGTGGGTAAAATATGGCCGGCACTTCATTAATTATTAAAAACAAAAACAAAAAAAAAACAAAAAACAGATGGTCAGTAAAAGCTCAGGGCTGGATTTGAACTTTTAAAATTGAGCCAGGCTTTTTATTTTATTGAATTGTATGCCAGAAAATGTAATAATAGTAATATTATAATAGTAATAAATATTACAGTAGTAATTATAATAATAGTAACCCCCCTAGTGTTAAATATAAATATTTCTATAATCAGTAACCCAATAAATCCAACCTTCAGCTTTTCTCAGCATGTATTTCCCATGTTTCCAATCTCTTCCGTATTCCAGGCGATACATGCGATTTGGAACCGCCGCCATCGTTATCTGTAGAGCGCTCACGTTCAGTAAGCAGGCAGTGCCATTGTAGTTACAGGACACCATTTCGTTGATTCTTGTGGTTTTAGGAATCTGGCAGCACAAGGATTCACTGACCTCATCCCGGACAACAAGGGTTTGGTTGGTGAGATCGTCTTCTCCACTGAAGAACAAGCAGGTATCCCTGGATGGAGAATCTGTGGAAGAGAGACCACAAATATGCAACTCAGCCGAACCGGAGGCAAGTAAGAAATGCACACACAGTCTACACACAATGTGCACAAATACACACACTGTACACACAATGTACACAAATACACACAGTCTACACACTGACCACAAATACACACTGTACACACAATGTACACAAATAAGTCTACACACTGACCACAAATACACACTGTACACACAATGTACACAAATACACACACTATGAACACAAATACACACACTGTACACAAATACACACTACGCACACAATGTACACAAATACACTTTGTACACAGTCTACACACAATGAACACAAATACACACACACTGACTTAACTATAAGCACCCAGTTCCACCACACTAAAGAGACACAGGAACTAATAAAAAAAAAAATCTAATGATCCTTTTTTGAAGGACTCCTACCATGTAATTTATGTTCCACCCGGTCCCTCTCACCTTCGTTATGTCCCCCCAGTGATGGTGGAGAGTGGGGTCCATTCACGGTGGGTGTTGGCAACACTGCACAAAGACAACATTAATTAGAAAAACCCTGTCACAAAGAAAGGGCAAACCGCAGTTGTTTTACAGCAAGATAAATGTGATGATGATTATTGTAAACATGGAGTCTGTAAAAAGCAGCAGATCTACTATTCAAAGGGGCAGAATTGTCACATTTACTGTGATATACACATCAGTAACACAGCAGAAGGCTGATAGAGGTCTGTGTAATTATTTAATAAAGCGTTTTAATGGAGGAGGAGGAAAGATTTGGAAGAATGAAGGGTTCTGTGCATGTCACTTATTACCTACATCTCCCCAACATCCAGCCAATCACAGACCATGCTCCACATAACCCGGCCACAACTTAATCATTCAGTCACGCCCCCTAATAATCCAGCCACGTGCAGGGCACTCCCCCATCATGCAGCCACGTGCAGGGCACGCCCCCATCATGCAGCCACAGCGGGGCACGTCCCCATCATGCAGCCATGTCCACATCATTCAGTCATTCACAAGGCATGACCCCCTCCTATCATCCCAGCACATACACACTCCATCCACCACCCCTTCCATCCACCCCCAATCCATCTGCCCCAGACACACACACCTCTACCCCAGAATCGCCCGCTCCCCTGCCCTGGCTGCGCTGTACACTTTTATTGAGCTTTGATATTTTTTCCGATGGGAAATGTTGTTGTGTCTATTATGGCTGTGATAGGAATTTACTACATGAGGTTTAACAAGGACACAGCCAGGAACGCCGCAAACTCCTGGGGCCCCTCACTCTCCTTCATAGGAAACAAACTCTCTACAGCCAAATGTGTGACCAGGGCATAAACCGCAGAGAGGGAACTGTAGTGTTATGATATATGGGTAAAGCAAATTATACATCACAGTAATGATAGTTACCAAATCTTGAGTAAGAGACGATGGACATAAACCAGAGCAGGAGGAAGCCTGGAAGAGGTGCAATAATTCCAGTTATATTCTAAACAGACATATGAAGAGTTCACCGCGCCAGTAACGTGTAACTATGCACAAAAAACATGATTATATTTCTAAAAATGGGGCAAGAGATCCCAATCAGAACTTATTATGAAGCCCCCGATACAAAGGGTTCATTGTACAACTTAGATGCCTTTCGTTTGTGTGAGGCATTGCCAAATCATTTGCAAAAACTTGATTTATGGACTATGGACCTGATCCAGACTTAACGACAGCTAATTCACGCACACGGCACGCCTAAATCTGGATGTGGGAACGCACGGAGCACGTGTGCGGCAGATCGAATGTGACATCTGTGTGGGCAGAGGGGGGCATGTAGATTGTACAGTGTGGGCAGGGTCAGGCACTTATGTACAACAAGGCGATATATATATATGACCAGAGATAGGCCACTAAAAGTTAAGGCCGGTTCTGAACACGTAAGTCAGATAAGTTACATGTTTTATAGACTTAATCATTTGATTGCTAACTTTCCATTTTTTGTTTTAATGAATCAGTAATAAAATAAAGATAATTTGTCAGAGTTTTCTTTTCCTTAATCTGTGCTTTAATATTGGATTTTGTTGATCCATTTTTGAGCTGCTGGTAATTAGGAAGGGGCTGTTGCTATGTATATTTCTGGTGACTGCTCCTCAGAGGTTGCTTTGTATAAATAGGAGGCTGTACTAACAAAAAAGAAATCTAAATGATATATAATCATTTTTTGTGTGATTGATGGGGCCCCTTCTATCC
Organism: Limnodynastes dumerilii; assembly: GCA_011038615.1. NCBI lineage: Eukaryota > Metazoa > Chordata > Amphibia > Anura > Limnodynastidae > Limnodynastes > Limnodynastes dumerilii. Next base: position 160,539 of record WWET01000029.1, read on the forward strand.
TATCGCCTAGGGCCCCACAATTAGCATTGTCTTTCATTGCACAATGTATCCGTCACAATTTTGGCTTATGTGCACTTATGATATTGCCAAGCTGTAGCACAGAATTACTTGTTGTTTAACTCCTATCTACAAAACCACAACTGGCTATTCAATGTTTCATCATATGATGGATCACAGAGCCAATCAGTGGAGAGTTATCCGATCAATTATATATTTAGGAGCTGATCCACAGTTTAAAAGTAACAGCAAAAACTAGTGGAAACGTACACCTCGGCATAACCACAATAAACTGCATAGGGGATGGGGGAGGGGAATGAAACTGTGAAAACAGAATTAGAGTTCAAGTGAAGTTTCTTAGATCAACTCTGTCAGGATACAAGCAAATATCAGGGGTATCAATTAATATCAAACTATAGAGTGATCTCTATTTGGCATGGCCAGGGTCTGGTTTTATTTTATTTACATGCCTTGAATGTAGTGGGGCAGAACAAGCGAGGGCTATGGTTGTAAATGGATCAGTTTATTAGGGGGGTCATAAAAGCCAGATTTTTGAAGAAGAGTCTATCCAGACGCCAGACCCAAACTGTCACAAAGGTGGGGGCTACTTGGAGAGGTTTTGTCTTTAAAAAGAGGGGTATAGACAATAACGTTGTTCACTTCATGGGACTTCCAAATGGAAGAGCTGACCCTGATTTCTGGTCTGTCCCGACCCGGACGGTTCTTGAGTGTAAGTCTTTCTGTGTTTTCCCCTTTTATTTTATAAGAAACTGTTTTGCATATTGTATGTCCATTTTGTTATTCTCTGTAACTAAGCATTGTGATTATTATCATATTAAATATCA
>WWET01000029.1:173508-191755 GCA_011038615.1 Limnodynastes dumerilii
AATGCTGGGGTGCTGGAGCGATAAGATGGGGATACTGAGGGGCTGGGCCACATGATGGGGGATACTGGGAAGGCTGGAGCCATATGATGGGGATACTGGGGGGGCTTGGGGCACATGATGGGGGATACTGGGGGCTGGAGAGAAATGATGGGGATAATGTTGGCCTGGAGACACATGATGAAGGATACAATGTTTATTCAAGATAAGAAATAGAATGCTAAACAATAAAATATTAATGAAAACTAGACCAAAAGCATACAGAATAATCTAAAACAAATAGAAAATGTTCACCCTGTTCAGAGATTAAATTGTCGTGTAGCATATGAGCCTTCCACCAGTCAGTAACCTGACTCCAGACTCGATACCAAACATTCTTCTCTATTTCTCCTCCCACTGGGAAATTGACAGAGGATGGAGAAGGTGACAGAGGCTATGACTTTTAGACCTGCCCATCTTATAGAACGAACCTATAAACTATTTATTTCTATGGATCACAGGGTCACAGGTAATATAATCAATATAATCCAAATGTTATAAGATACGCAGGGATATCAAACACTGTGGTAAAGATGCATATAAGAGCCTAGTTCCACTATTAACTCCAAAAATATAGTGTTCAGGATTCCTGCCACTGACACAAAAATATACCCTTCTAGATTGACATATATTGTTTCAATATCAGGAGTTTGGAAAACCCTATTTTTCTCTTTTTTTTCTTTCTTTTTCCAATTATATTATGTGCAGTTTTTCATGTCTATATTTGTTTACATGTGAGGACTAATTAAAGAATGAGTTTTTAAAGACCATCTTTAAGAGTTTTGTCTGTCCTAATTTACAAAGTGTGCACTTACGGTAGTTAAATCTCTCACACAGAGGTATGTAGCTATTTGCTGCAAGTACTTCCCGTTTTTTCTTGTTTTGTAACTCATCGCAGAGAGGTATAGGCAGCACCTTTGGTAGTTTCTCTAGCATTTACTAGCCATCTTATTTGTCTGGTGCGGCTTACTTTTGTGGTAATCAAACATGGAAAATATTTGTTTATGATATATGGAAATAAGGTTTGAAGTATGTAATTTTTATGTGATGGGGATAAACCCTTTCTTTATTGCTGAACCATTTATGTGGTCTAAGTATAAAGTATGAGTTCCAATTCTCTAATATTGTTATCAAAATTGTAGGTAAACAATACCATGTTAGGATTGGGGGTATATGGATGTTGTTTTACATGTATTTGATAGGGCCTGGGGAATCTCTATTGAATTTGGTTTGCTGAATTAATGAATTAATGAGGTTATAATAATAACTAGAGTGAATTCTTAGTATATGTATACCTCTAACTATTTTATCATTACCCACTAGCAGTTGATGCTTACTTATCAGTAGGGTCACTGGTGAATGGGTTCCCTTTAAATATTCAAGAGTTAATAATTGTTACAAATACCGAAACGGCAACCTCTTGTAAACCTGTAATAATCAGTTACTGTGTGATTCATTGTTGATTGTATCTGTTTAGCAACCTAAATATTTGTGAGATCTTGTAGTTTTGAGAGAATGTAAAATCTAACATAAATATGGATTTATATTACACGGAGAGGAGGAGAGAACGTCTGAATGACGGCAGCTGATTGACTAATTATGCAACACATGTGATCCTTCTATTTATGCGGCAACCTGGGAGAGACTTATACACTGCTTTGAAAAAGTCCGCTGGTACAGACGAAACACGTAAGCGATACTCACGTGGCGCTGATTCTGCACCTTGCACTGAGCACTTTAACCGGGGACTGGGGGAGATAGAACCTGAGATTTGAGAAAGCTTCTGAGTCAACCGAGGAGAGTTTGTTCCTACTACGGAGGATGGCCACCCCTTAACAACTGAACAGCTGAGATACTGAGTGTGACATTTGGAGGGACTGGGACGCTTCTACCAACTCCAGAGGATCGGGTAATACCCTGCCTTCTAAACTACTCACAGCTAATTGAAAGTTCTTAAACTTTCCTCTAGACTGCCCGCTCAGACATAACATCTCTCCACTCCATTATATATTGGTATATCAGATTAACTCTGCCAGCTACAGGGATGATGATTAGAGTTTCCCCTGATATATTTATATGTGCAATTTGTTCATATCTTACTCCAATAAGTATTTATGATTTTAATAATTTTCTCTATTTTTTCATATTGCAATTTTTAACAATTTTTTAAATACTTTTGTTAATTATAGAATAAAGCCTGAAAAAAATCAATCTGCTTTCTAATTGAATCAATTAATGTGTTTCTTTGCTTAGCTGTGTATTATGAGGATATTAAAGATCCTAAACATATGCACGATTCTCAGTTGGGAAACAAAGCCTTTCCTAAATTTACAAACCTGGAGAAAGGAATGTTCTTAGCTCCTAAGAAGCTGGAGGTGTGGTTAGCATTTTCTTACTTGTGAATCGTTCTTACTTATTTTTGCTGTGCGTAAATTTAGTAACATTCCTAAATTCTGTCTTAAGTGTAAATCAGGTCCAGAGATGATAGAGGTAGAGATGATAGAGGTAGAGATGATAGAGGTAGAGATGATAGAGGTAGAGATGATAGAGGGAGATAGATAGATATTGTTTTGTTGTGGGGGGCAGTGTGTTGCTTCTTCATTCTCCAGATATGTACCTACATGTCTCTGCACCAGGGTTACCCTCTCTCCTGGAATATCTGAGAGACTCACAAAATTTGGACATTTCTTCCAGGAGAGCCGGCTAATCGCCCCGCCCCCTGAATATCAACACTGTAATTCCTAGGATTTATTGTGTTGAACAAGGATGGGGCTCCAAATTGCATCAACAAGCCCCATCCACATGCCCCCGGAGGGGAGAAATAGAAAGTCGACAACCCTGCCCTACACACATACTGGAAACCTTAGATTTAAGAGACCATGCATATGCCTCACTTATATACATAGTTACCCTACCAATGGCAGTTTTGATTAGACAGGGGCAGGGCTTTATGCATGATTTGCATAAACCACACCCTCAAGCCCTACTCCCATGGTGCCTCTTTTTACTCCTTTAGGGAAGAAACAATAAGTCACCAACCCTGCTTATTTACCAAGAGATCTAGGGTTGCTTACCTTTTCAGACATGACATATTAGAAATACAATGACAAAACCCCAAAAAACAGAAGTACATAACACCGCAAACTAAGGGTCTAATAATATCAGATCCTCTTTCTATCCAACCACAGGGATATGAACCCTGTTATAGCATGTCAGACTAACGCACTGCACAGATTTATTACATTGCAGATGTAGACATATAGGGCTGTATTCAGAGAACCGCATTATCAGCAATTTCCATGCGTATTTTTAAGTACGTTTAAACTGCGCATGTGTAGTAACTTTTTATACGCTGTCAACTTAGACTATACACTGGAAGTGCCAAGCGGACGGACTTGTGAATCGGACATGGGAAATTCTGCACGGAACTTCCACGGAAATATACGCACGGAGGAATTTACATTGAAATGGCCGGGGGGGAGGTATTTAAATGAAGGGAAGTGGGCGTGATCACAACGATATGTGCGGACGGAGGACACATAGAGTCAGAAATGGCAGCGGAGAGTTAGGGCTGGTCTATGGAGGCGGAAGTCTCAAAGAGCACGGATTAGCAAGGGGAGTGACTGGGGTTTTGGTGGGTGTAACTTGCTCTGTCCGAGCGTATATTTGCGCTCCGATCGCAGCATGGAAGCCTGAATACAGCCCATAGACACAGCTAAAATGAATTTATTTAGTTTTTATTTTCTACAGCAGGGCCTGTTAAATCATATGGGCTATCAGACAGATAGCAGACAAACACAAAAAAAAAAAAAAAAAATAACCAAAAAACAAAAAAAAAAAAAAAAAAAAAAAAAAAAAAAAAAAAAATAACCAAGAAAAAAAAACAAATCCATAAAAAAAACAAATCCATAAAAAAAACAAATAAATAAATTCAAAAATCTGTAAAAAATACAAAAAAACAAGACCAAAAAAGCATCAGACGCCTTGTACCTGTGGTCAGTAGTACTGCAGCAACACAAGAGAATCCAAAAAGGGAAAAAAAAGAGAGAGAAGAGAGAAAAGGGGGAAAGCAGAGGAAGAAAAGGGGTGATAGAAAATATTACATAAAATAATAAAACAAACGCCAAAAAAAAACTCCATAAAAAAATACAAAACAAAGTTAAAAAAAACTCCCCATAAAAAATACAAAAAACCAATACATAAAAAGCATTGGACACCCTGAATCTGTGGTCAGTGGTATTGCAGCAACACAAAAGAATACAAAGAGGAGAAAAAAACAGAGAGAAAAGGGGGAAGACTGACCGACGCAAACCTGGAAAAGCAGTTGCGACTAGCAACATTATCAATACCAGCTAACATCACACTCCTCCCCAAAGAGAAACAGTTCCAGCCATCTCATTAGGGGTGAGTTAATTAAATATTTGACCAAATATAGCAGGCTAATTTTAAGTTGATAATTTTGTATGACCTGGAAATAATTTTATATATATTAGTAAAGTTCTAACATACATCACTCAAAGGGGCTTTATTTACAAACTTCATTTTCCTGCAATAATGCCCGGTTTCACATGAAAACAGGCATTATCGCAGGAAAATGAAGTTAATCCTATATACAAACCATGGATTGCCATGAAAAACTGCTGGTAATATGTATGTATACCTCATGAATGCATGCATGCTACTGGTTAATGGCAGTTATCCCGGCCTTTCACAGCCCTGCTTATGAACCTACAGTCCACATTTATTCTAAGCCGCCATTTTGTGTAGCTCTGTTTGTAACATGTCTGGGATCAGCAGATGACAGGGAGTCAGGGCCAGCGAGATGCACTCCGTGAGGGGTTCCAGCGCTCCCGGGCGTCATGCTGGATAGGTGCCGCTGCTCATCCCCATGCTTCTCAGAGCTGACATTTAGCCAGATCTATGACAACTATGAGAGCCAGCGCCAGTCCTCAATACAGCGACGCCAGCCTGTGCTGTAGCTAGGTGCTGGATCCAAGTGGGATAAAGGACCTCTGCTGATGTCTAGCCCATGTGACCAGTCTCCTGATCAGAGGGAGGAGTCAGCATTTCCTCCGTTTTCCTGTCCCGGGCACAGCAGTGGGATTATAATATTTATAAAAGGGGGGCCGCCAGACATGGTAACACCGGCCCTGCAGGGAGTGTTGGTCCACAGAAGCCATTTTGGAGGTTTTAAGGGGCAGCCTCAGGTGTGGCATTGGCTCTCAATATAATAACACTGATATATGGCCCAATATAGGGAGTTCCAATGTATTAGGACCACCCCAAAAGAAAGGCCTTTTTATTTAAAAATGTGTGTAAGGAATATTTCTGCGTCTGGGCCGTATTCAGACTTCTGAGCTGCGATCGGAGGTCAAATATACGCACATACGGAGCAAGTTACACCCACCAAAACCCCAGTTACTCCCCTTGATAATCCTTCATCTCAGAGACTTCCGCCTCCATAGACTGGCATTAACTTTCCGCTTCCACTATGTGTCCTCCATCCATGCGTATATTTGTAATCCCGCCCACTTCCCTTCATTTAAATGCCTCCCTCCACCCTTTTCTATGTAAATTCCTAGGTGTGTATATTTCACGCGTATCTACCTACACCTGCTTGCAAGTCCGCTCGCAATGCATTTCCGTCCATAATGAACATCCGCGCGGAAAGTCTACGTGAACTGCGTACAAAAAATTACTACGCATGTGCAGTTAAAACGTACCTAAAAATACGCACAGAAGTCGCCGCTAAAACGGATCTCTGAATACGGCCCAGTTAGCGGCGGTTAGTTCAGTGCTGGGGAAAAAATCTCCAAAAAATGTAAGTCTTCATATTAAATAATGAAAAAAAAATAAGTTTAAATATACTAAAGGTACAATCACTTCCATCTCTGCTTCTGCATCAGATCTTAGTCGTCATGTTACGTTATGGGACTTACGAGTCCCAGCTGCGAATCCTCTCATTGTCAAATAGGGAAAACCGAAAGATACTTTCCCTGTCCGTATTTGGAATGCAAGGATTTTCTGATTTTTTTTTTATGAATGGGTGAGTATCCGCAGATTTGATTGATTCCTGTGTAAGCCACAGACCCAGCTGCCACCATACAGAGTGTGATTATTTCTGAATTACTCTCTCCAGGAGAATTCAGTCGTCATTGTTGAGCTGACAGTGTGAGGCTGGAGTAAAGCTTACAATTGCTAGTTATATTATTCAGGCTTCGTCTGTTTATTATTGTTACTATGGTGTAATTACCATTTGAATTGTTAATCCAAAACTACAAAAATTTGAACTCTTCATTACTCCATTCTACAAACAGATTTCTGACTGAATAGATCTCTTAAGTGTTTAACGAGCTGATAATAACTACATTATTCTGCGGATTAGAAAGAGTACAGAGTCTAAGTATATGACACTTACACACAATTACAGAGGATTAAAGACATAGGGCCTGATCCAGGCCCCAGCCAACAGCGTAAGATCGGCTTAAAAGCCATGCGCCAGGCAGATGTTGCCAGGCGTAGCTATGGCAATGCCTGATCGTGGATCGGTCGTCCGTAGCAGCGCCGTAGTAACGCTGGAGGGGGCGTCCCCCAGTGTTACTACTTTCAGGTTAGTGTAGGTGGGCGGGGGGAGGTAGTGTAATGAGGGAGGGAGGGAGAGGTTTGCGTCCAAACCCTCCTTTGCGATTGTATTTTCCCTTGCTTAGGCCGGCTGTAGTTAGGGTAGACTTCAGCCGGCGTAAACGACGGAAAATACGCTCGCACAGGGGGAGTGTCGGGGAGAGTGCACGCCGATACGCTGTTACTAAGCACAGCACATCGGTGTAGGTCTGGATCAGGCCCATAGATACAGGATAACAGATAATATACACAATAATCTCACACTTTGAGGAAATGGTGTATCCGGAGAACCTAAGATGGCTGCTGTTTTCCAGTTTTAATGTGCTTTTATTCAAACATATTATTAATACTGTGGCGTTGTGCACGAGGGGATACTGCTGCTAGTGTCCACTTCTTATGTAGTTATTTTTAAACTTATGTATAATACTTTTAAATGTTTTGCTAGTTGAAGTGCTGTTGTATGTGGCACGGAGCAAGCCTATTAATCTTGAGACTCCATTGGGCTAATATCCTATCTACTATATAGAGATGACCTCCTCTTATAATTTTATTAATTACCATGAGGTTGAATGTTAAGCTCTCTAATATATGAGTGCCTATTATTTGGGAATCAGATTATACTCTCCCCAGGAGATCAAAATCAATTAGTTTAATACTACCTACATCATATTAAAACGTGACATTGGGCCTGATCCAGACCTACGCCGATGCGCTGTGCTTACTAAAGCGTATTGGCGTTTACTTACCCTGACACTCCCCCTGTGCGGGCGTATGGCCCCTTCCTTACGCTGGCTGAAGGCTACCCTACCCTAAGCTGGCATAACCTAGTGTAACTATGCTGGGTCAGCGGCGTTAGTATGTAAACGCTGCCCTCCCAGCCTCATTACCCTCTCTCCCCCCGCCTACCTGCTCTAACCTCAGCGTAGTAACACTGGGGGATGCCCCCTCTACTGTTACTACGCTGCTGCTATGAACGCCCCATCCATGGTCGCAAAACATCTGCACGGCACATGCGCAGATCGGCTTTTAAGCCGATCTTACACTGCTGCCAGGCGTAGTAACGCTATACAACTATACCATACACACTGCTTACTAGAGAACAACTCACAATGGAGATTGCATCCTTGTGAGCACTATAAAAATAATTCTTGTAACCACAAGACTGTAAAAAAAAGGCAGCATACAACAATAACATAATACAGCATAATAAATCGTGCAATGCTAATTATAAGTATGCATTAAACAAAATAAATATCAATGTTCTGAAACAAAATAAATGAAACAACTTGTAAATATGCTAGTCTTACCTTTCGCAATACTAGGGTGAAACAGCAATAAATCTTCTGGCAGGTGGTGTGTGAGCCGATCCACGATCGGGCATTGCCGTAGCGACGCCAGGCAACATCTGCCTGGCGAATGCGCAGATCGGCTCAAAAGCCGATCTTATGCTTACGCCCGCCGTCCTAGTGACGGCAGGCGTTATTCTGGATCAGGCCCATTGTCACAAATACTATTTACTGAGAAGTTATTCTGTTCCTTCTATTATGATTAACCCATGAGTATGGCTACAACCTAATTCAAGATCCCCTATTTAGGGATTTAGGTATAGGTTATTTTACACATAACAACTTACCAATTGAGATCTCTCTATAAGATAATTATTGATTAATCATATAATGTAATATGAATTATTCTTGCCCCATTATACTAACACACGGATTCAAGCAATACTGAATTTATACATAATAGAGTATCCTTATATCATTATTGGATCCCTGCTATGTACTTATTTGTACCTACCCTGATTTATGTTATGTTGAGAATTGCTTAAAAAAGGGGGTAATTCTCTGTATATTATGCTTTGGACAGTGTACATATTTTATATGGTAAATATTTCGCCTTTTTAGATAAATTTATAATAAAAGTTAAGTTTAAACATATTTTTTTTGTGTTTTGACATGTCCCCTCTGATTTCATATCAACAATACATATTTGAATATTATACTCCATTTTTTTGATATTTGGTGAGTGTGCATGTGTGAATTGGTTAACGTTTATTCCTCCTTTGGAAGCTCTTTTCTCTGTCAGCTATAATCCGTCCGTGAGAGTGGAGCATCACAGGAGCGAATTGGCCACATATGTGGGTATTTATGTAACTGCGCGGATGGAAAACGCTGCTAAGTCTGGATTCAATCTGCTCTGTTGCAAGGCTGCCCTTATGCTTATTAGGGAGATATTCAAAGCACAAAGAACAAAAAGAAACAATTATTTTCACATCCATGAGAAATGTCAAATAGCGCTTAATAAAAATTTTAATTATAACAAACTCCTTGAACCAAATACATAAAAACATGTAAGTGTTTCTGCAACAAAATACCAGTAATAACACCAAATACCCTGGCCACAGGTATAGTGATAAAGGTTCTATCCAGGGGATGATGACACAAAGTTAAAAAAAAACTTTTTGATGTAATGAAATAACTTCCTTAGAAATCAATCGTAGCAAAGATCATGTAGAAGTTTGTATGCTGGGGAAGATATGAGTAAGTAGTAGATGATGACACAATGGGCCTGATCCAGACCTACGCCCGCGAGCGTAGCATATGTTCGCCCGGGCGTATAACCTTTCACGCCCATGACACTCCCATTGATTGTACTTACTTACGGCGGCTAAACCCTATGCTAACTTTTTCAAGCGTCCGTGCAAATTTTTGGACCGATACGCTGGTCGTACGGGGCTTACCACACCCATACTGTACAATTTAAATGACTATCCCCGCCTCTGTGTAGTAACTCCAGCGTCCGGACTATCGTCGGATAAAACACACACCCCTTGGGCGAAAAAAACGCTCAAAATACACTCACTGTATGCTCATGTCCTTCGAACGACCGGAAGTTGTCATACTGCACATGCGCAGGGCGTTTTTTCGCCCGGTTTTACGCTCCCGACCGGCGTACGATCGGTCGCGGGCGTAGGTCTGGATCAGGCCCCATGATCTTAAAAAAAACTTGCTACTTGATATTTGCTACAATTGATTTCTAAGGAAGTTACTTCATTACATCAAAAAGTTTTTTTTTTACTTTGTGTCATCATCCAATGGATAGAGCCTTTATCACTATACCTGTGGCCAGGGTATTTAGTGTTATTACTGGTATTTTGTTGTAGAAACACTTACATGTTTTTATGTAATTTTTATTTAATAAAATTGGAATATTGTTGGTTCAGTTATCATTTTAATTTTAATTTATATTAATTTCTTTGTGGCGCTGTTGTCTCATATTGTTATTTCTTTGTTCTAGCCTTTGACAAGCCTCTTACTTGTCTTGAGATGAGCTGCCTGTTACTGTCCATAGTTTAGGTGCTTGAGTGTATTTTTTGGGTTGCAAATAGCGCTTAATGTAACCCTGGCGCACACGTCCTCAGTGCAGCCTGTTGCTATAACATGTTTTTTGGAAGTGTCATGGCGACAATCAGCATTTCCCGCATATCTGCGTTTAGATCTGTGTGGAGGAGTTAAGGCAGGGTCTTGGACACGCAAATCCAGAACCCCGCACGAGAGAGAGGGGAGTGATAGGGCAGGGTATAGAGAGTGACAGTGGTGTGCACTCCACTCATCAGCTCACACTCCAGGGCCAGATTTACTAAGCTGCGGGTTTGGAGAAGTGGAGATGTTGCCCATAGCAACCAATCAGATTCTAGCTGACATTCTCTAGTATGTAATAGGAAAATGAGAGCTAGAATCTGATTGGTTGCTATGGGCAACATCTCCTCTTTTCCAAACCTGCAGCTTAGTAAATCTGGCCCCTGATCCCAGTGCATACAGCGTACAACCTCGAGTGAGGTCAGATATTACACAACGTCAATTAGGCTGCAATCTATATCACTGGAGATAAACCAAAGAGGCAAAAATTATCTTCAGATTAGATTAGATAAAAAACAATCCCAATGTAGTAACATACAATGTCCAAAGTGAAAAAGCTGCTGAGCGAAACACGTGTCGGTGTCCTGCTCCTTTGCCCATATTTCCGATGGTGATTGTATCGTAATTATTGTGTAATTTGTGTTTGTGCACTGTGCTCCTGTACCCTACCCATTGTATTTACGTGAGGCTGGCCATAGGCAGGGTGAGTAGAAGCCCTTAAGTGGGTGAAGCGCCATCGTGAGGTGGCTTTGTTATTTTCTTTTATTTGTACGTTTTCTTAGAGAGGCTTAGGCATGTCTGCTAGCCATGTACATTTTTCAATCATCCATGTGTTATATCGGAATTGAATGGGCTTTTTTAATTAATTGTTGTCTAGTATGTCTTGTACTATTTGTGGTTATAATTTTATAAATTGAGACTATATGCAATAATAAATTGACTTAATACTTTTCTAAGAAGTTTGTGATTTGGAGTGCACTCTTTAATTTTGGTCTGGGGGGAACACACACCTGTTGTGATTCCTCAATTTTTTTCAATGTCCAAAGTGAGCAAAATCGTAGCAGGCAGTTTAGGGGAGAGATAATGTTAGGTGGCCACTTTGAAAAAGAGCCTCGGTAGGCTCGAAACGCGTCAGTGGTGAACGCATTATACAGCCGATACTCGAGACAAACTCTGCAGCCGGACTCCAGGACTCTGCATCTCTCGCGGCTCCAACTTCGGAAACCTGGGCCGATTTTGAGGGGTGTGGGTCCCCACTTAGAACGGCCCTATTTCGATAAGGCATAGCAATCGAACCATGGAGCACTGAGCTTTCGGTGCTCCAAAAGGTAAGGAAAAAAAGTACCCCACTTCTTCTTCTAATTCTAACCCTAATCCTCCCTTCCCCAGAGCCTGACCCTAATTCTCCCTTCTTGGCAGCCTGACCCTAACCCTCCATCTCCCACAGCCTGACCCTAACCCTGCAGCCTGACCCTAACCCTCCCTTCCCCGCACCCTGGAGAGGTTACTCACCTTTTCAGGTGGTAGTGGTGGCAGGATATCGGCGGTGGCGGTATTTCTGAATCCGAATGGGTGAGTATGCCATTCTAAAGTGGGGAGTATTTGAAATAGGGACATCTGAAAAGGAACTTTCGAATGTCTCTATTTCGGAAAGAAAATTTTCTTACCGGAGACTGACAACGGATTTTGAGGGGGACCAGTTTTCACTCTATATTTCATCACAGATGTCTGGTACGCAGGGGGGTTGATAGGTGGACCAGGACTGTGTTTTTTTTCTGTGTTGTTTCTGTGTATGTATTGTTATAATTAATAAATGTTTTTGCTATGATTTTGCTCACTTTGGACATTGTATTGTTACAACATTGTGATTGTTTTTATCTATATTAGCGATCGCTAGATCATTTTAGCTTATTTTTTTTTTTACTTTTATTCAGGTTATAGATTTGATTACAAACTTTATAACTCTTAAAAGAATTATTATAGCTCTCCAGAATTATTACTAGGATTAGATCCTGAATTATATTACAACTAGAAAGAGATCTGTAAATCTTTCTAATTAATGTTGTATACTGTAAATTGATCATTTTGACTTTGCTGTAAGCACATTATACAGGTTTTAGCTGGAGACAGCAGACCATTTCTTTTTATCTTTCCTTATCCCAGTCACCTGCCTTGTATTTTAAATATTTCACAATTTTTTTTTCAATTATAAATATCAATTAAGATTATTAATTTAAAAAAAAAATTATCTTGGGAAGTGTAGAATGCACATAAATGCATGAACACGAGGACATGAATATAAACTGGAGGGTGGTAGATTCTGAGGAAAGGTGCGGATAATGACGTCAGTGAAAGGATGATAGATAAGTGGAATATTCTCCCATCTGAGGGGTTAGAGGTAACACAGGAGAACAGTGTAAACATGCTTGGGATAAATATAAAGATATCCTAAATCTCAAACTAAATTGAGGGTAAACAGGGTCTAGCGTCAGACTGGATGGGCCATGTGGCTCTTATCTGCCGTCACTTTCTATGATTCTATAATTAGATCCCTTTTCTCTTCTTTTGTGTAAGAATAGATATCTACCTTTGTCAATGCAATATGGTCAATATGAAGTTTGTTGATTGTTGATAGTTTCTGTAGTTATTTGTTGGAGGCCATATCTCCAGAAAGACATAAATACATTAGAGACTGTGCAAAGAAGAGCAACTAAAATGGTCCATGGCCTTTGTAACAAATCATACCAAGGAGGGTGGTAGATTCAAAGGAAATGTGCGGAAAAATTACTTCACTGAATGGGTGATAGATAAGTGGAATATTCTCCCATCTGAGGTGGTTGAGGCCAATACAGTAGAACAATATAAACATGCTTGGGATAAATATAAGGGTATCCTAAATTGTAAACCAAATTGAGGGTAAATAGGGTCTAGGGTCAGTATAGTTTTCAATAAACAAATGGGCAGACTAGATGGGCCATGTGGCTCTTATCTGCCGTCTATGTATGTTTCTATGTCATGCGAAGAGGCCAAGGCCTATACATAGAAGATGATCCTTCTTATTATTTATGAGGGCCGGGTATTCTCAATGAGTTGCTTTAAGAGTCGTTCAGACAAGTGTGAGCGATTATCAGAAATGCCATAAAAATATCATAAACAATATCATTATCAAAATATGCAGGGTAGAGCCCTCCATTCTCCACACACATGCCATCACGCCTCTACACACAAGCCATAACCCTCAGAAGTCATCTAATTGCCTCAATTATATACCAAGATATCTCAGGTAGCTTAGAGATGAAAGAAAATCAAAGCCAAGGCAAACACTGTGCAAAATAAAGTACAAACGCAACAGTTAAGCTAATACATCATAACAACTACTGTATCTACGTGCCACCAGCCTACACAGAGGGCTAATAATGATCAGATTGGGTTCCTCATTCTATAAACACAGAGATCACACCGAAAAATTGGTGTATACAGACTTCCATGCAAAGCACCTTTATCTCATGTAAACCAAAAACACTGGACAGATTTATTACCTTGCAATGGCCGATCTGGAGTCAAGTGGGTGAAGGGTATCCCGCAGGAAATGAATATATTTTGTAATGTACAACCAGGGAAGTAATTACAGGGGTGCAGCTATTAATGGACCCGGAGACAAGGAATGGGCTGCAATCTCTCCACCAATTGGCTGCATGGCCCTTCTTTTAATCTTGGCAGGAGGCCCGGGGAGCCTACCAATTGGCTGGCTGGAAAAATTTAACAAAAGACTCCAGTCAGTAGACTATGACCCCCATTATGGGGAAACTCCAGAGAGGAGGTGTGGGCACAGGCCCGATAACTGGATAGCGGCCATACATTACACAATTTTGTGAGCTTGAACCCAATATAAAGAGCGTTTCTCATGTTTAATGGCCATTTGGAAAATTCATCCTGACCTCTTACTACAGCGATTACTGAATCAAACACTTAATTTACAAAAGCACTGCAGACAATTTGTGGTGCTATATAAATAAGTATTATTGTCAATTATAATAATAATAATGGACCTGATTCACAACTAAGTAAGAACAAGATTGTTCG
This sequence comes from Limnodynastes dumerilii, assembly GCA_011038615.1. Lineage (NCBI taxonomy): Eukaryota > Metazoa > Chordata > Amphibia > Anura > Limnodynastidae > Limnodynastes > Limnodynastes dumerilii. The sequence goes on from WWET01000029.1 coordinate 187,671, forward strand.
TAAGTGCGTATATTTAAGAACAGTTAGACCGAGCATGCCCAGAACTCAAAACTACGCACTCAAACTATGTAAGAATGATTCACAGATAAGAACGGCTACTTAGGAATGATTCATGCTTAGGAACGTAATGACATCCGCATGTGCGTCTAGAGGGGCAAGACTCTTAATACAAATGAGCAGCATTCGGGCTTCTAATGTACAGTATGGACGTTCCTCAAGACTTAGGAATGATTCACAGTTAAACAAAAAAATGTGTTTGGATGAGCACTTGATAATTGGAGAAAGTCCACACTAAAAAAGACCTTACTTACCAAGAGAATGGAGATTGTAATTCAAATAAATAAAATAAATAACCTAAATATCTTAGCAATACCACAAATAAAGGAATAAATAATAAATCTCAACAATTCACCCCAAACAGGGCAGCAGCACGCTGAGGGGTATGTACAAATACCCCTAAAAATCACATATAACAAACAAAGAAAGCTGCCCTTGCCATTGGATTAAGAGAGGCTGCAACTCCAAGTAATGTATAAAAATGCATTTTATTGTTAGCATAAATGATGCTGAATTAATAAATTGTTAAAAGATAACGACACCGTACAGACTATTAAATAGCTCTTCATAAACATAAAAATTTATACAATTCTTAGAAACTTTGTTTCAAATTTTCATATTGAGCGTTGAAAAGTGTTCATAAATAAATAAATACAAAGAGGGTTTGTCCACATATGATGGTACTGTGAGGATATGTAGTACTCCAATTTAGTTTGTCTTAGTTGTGGGTGCTTCCAAAGTTCTACCGACAATAAATTGTATTGTAAAGAGAGTGGGAGATGTTACATCCAAGAATGGTAAATGGTGGTGTAAAACGGAAATCCATAACACATAATTACCAGATAAATAACGGAGAAGTTCCGACTGGAGCTGTAAAGGCTGAGTGCTGGCTACCAAGAAGATTTAGGCACACGTGGTCCTCGCCAGTGAATGGGTACACACACCAAAAAGGAAATTCCTCCACTCGCTAGTTCCGCTTGTAGTTGGTAATTCTCAATAGTACTGTGCTATGGGGCGTCGCCGCCGGCAACTTTTGATTCACAGTTAAGAAAGAATTGCTCAGAGTAACATACACACGGGAAGAGATAAGAATGCCCCCTACTATTCTTAAGTTTACATCCACATGGTTAACAGAGAGCCAAAGCCTCACGCTCTTCTGTTTGTTCAGCACACAGCTGCTGCGTGTTCATAATGAATGCATGTGTTCACTGTGATTGAAACAGTTAAAGTCATTATTTACATTTGTTTGCGGTTTGTGCAGGATTTCATTGTTTGCTGTAAACGTTTTTTAAACATATATATATATATATTTTTTTTTTTTACTTGTAGCATGTTTGCATTGTTCGTGTCAGACCTTAAAATACAAATTTGTTTAGGTCTAATTTATGTAGCTATTTATTATTTTGATATTTATGTTATAACAGCTTTGAAAGCTGATTCTTTATTAATCCTTCAATAAGTGTTTATAATTTTAATAATTGTCAATTTTTTTTCTCCAAACAAAGAAAGCCTAACAAAATCAATATGCTTCTTAACTTAATCAATTAATGTGTTTCTTTGCTCAGCTGTGAATAATGAGGATATTAAAGATCCTAAATATACGCACAATTCATAGTTGGGAAACAAAGCCATTCTTAAATATAAGCACCTAGAAAAAATACTTATAAGAAGCTGGGGGTGTGGTTAGCATTTTTCTTTAGGATCTGTGAATCATTCTTACTTATCTTTGCGTGCGTAAAGTTAGGCACGTTCCTAATTTCTTTCTTAAGTGTGAATCAAGTCCAATGATTCAATGTTTAGTCAAGATAACAAATAAAAACGATAAACTATAAATTATTAACGAAAACCAGACCAAAAGCATACAGAATAATCAAAAACAAATAGGAAATGATCACCCTGTTCAGAGATTAAGTTCTCGTGTAGTATATGAGCCTTCCACCAGTCAGTCACTTGACTCCAGGCTCGATACCTTATAAAAACATTCTTATCTATTTCTCCTCGTGCTGGAGAAGTGACAGAGGATGGAGACGGTGACAGCGGCTATGGCCGATTTTAAGTCTTTTTGACCTACCTGCCCACCAAACCTATTAACTATTCATTTTCTATGGATCTTAGCGTCACAGGTAATATAATCAACATAATCCTTATGTTATAAACTATGCAGGGACATTATGGTAAAGATGTATATAAGAGCCTAGTTCCACTATAGTGTCACTTCCTAAGAAATGAGGGAGCTCTATTTTAAAGGTATTAGGCACATAAGGTTGTTACACAACCCTGATAACTTGGGAGATCCTAACTGTCAGAAGTAGGATTAATACTCCAAATATATATATTTGTGTATTCTCATTTCATAGTCACATCTATAGATACTGTTCCGAATGTATGATCAATAAAAATGATATTCTCGTAACCCTCCATGAACCTTTTTCGCAAAGTATCCATAATTTATCACAAATTACCTACTGCATATAATAAAATTAACAAAGATGGGCAATACTTATTAGAATTAATATTAAATAAAAAAAAAAAACACTATGCCGACATCAAATAAACAATAGTCTTTATTAGTGGTGGCATTTTTGAACTAACATGGTCCATGATGAGCATGATTCCTCATGCTTAATAATGGACTGAAGATATTTATGTCAGTGATTTATTTAACAGGATGAATTCTAGATCAAGAGAAAACTAACACTTCTTTCAAGATTTCCCTCAAAAACTTCACAACAATATTTCAGTTCAAGAAAAGGATCTGAATACAACAAAACCAGTGTATTTACCTCTCACCAGCACAGATACCCGAGGATCTTCTTCCCAGTCTTGATCTGAAGTTCTGGCTGCAATCTCGGATCTATTCTGTGCTGTTAAATAATGACGCATTTTGATAAAATTGTTGCTGTTTCAAAGCCTTTGTATCATCCACCAATCCATTACTTGTCTGTATCTGAAAAACAAATTGTGAATTATAAGTAAACTTTACTTTTAGCACATCATAATCACCAGCCACATTAGTGGTAAGTAAGACTAATAAAACAATCAAAAATGTATAACAAGACAAGCTAATAACCTCATTAAAAGACAGAGTATAATCAATCTAAAAACATATAAAAGAAAATCTGGGTACAACAGCTGTTTCCATACAGCATGAATAGGGACCACCAACCAATACAGACAGCATCCTAGTACCCACCACCCAATACAAACAGCATCCTAATACCCGCCACCCAATACAGACAGCATCCTAATACCGACCACCCAATACAGACAACATCCTAATACCCGCAACCCAATACAGACAGCATCCTAGTACCCACCATCCAATACAGACAGTATCCTAGTACCCAACACCCAATACATATAACATCCTAGTACCCACCATCAATACAGACAGCATCCTAGTTCCCGCCACTCAATACAGACTGCATCCTAGTACCCGCCACACATTGCAGACAATCCTAGGCACATAGATTCCTAAGCACAGAAATACAATACAACATAAAAGCACAGACCCCAACACACACAGCATATGGTAAACACAGTGCCAGGCTAGACCCTGATCTACAGTCAGGTCCATAAATATTGGAACATCAACACAATTCTCATATTTTGGGCTCTATACAGCCTATATAGCTTTTTTTAAGGCTAAAAAGTGGAATGTTATGCAATGGCCAAGGCAATCACCTGACCTGAATCTGATTGAGCAGCATTTCACTTCATGAAGACAAAACTGAAGGGATTATGCCCCAAGAACAAGCAGGAACTGAAGACATTTGCAGTAGAGGCCTGGCAGAGCTTCACCAGGGATGAAACCCAGCGTCTGGTGATGTCTATGCGTTCCAGACTTCAGGCTGTAATTGACTGTAAAGGATTTGCAACAAAGTATTAAAAAATGAATGTTTGATTTATTATTGTTTAGCTTGTCCCATTACTTTTGGTCCCTTAAAAAGTGTGAGGCACATATAGAAACCGTTGTAATTCCTACACCGTTCACCTGATTTGGATGTAAATACCCTCAAATTAAAGCT
>WWET01000029.1:201772-212181 GCA_011038615.1 Limnodynastes dumerilii
AAAGTGGGGATACTGAGGGGGCCAGTGACATGATTGTGGATACTGGGGGGCAGGAGAGAAAGTGGGGATACTGAGGGGGGCCAGTGACATGATTGTTGATACTGGGGAGCTGGAGAGACAATGGGGATACTGAGGGGGCCAGTGACATGATTGTGGATACTGGGGGGCAGGAGAGAAAGTGGGGATACTGAGGGGGGCCAGTGACATGATTGTTGATACTGGGGAGCTGGAGAGACAATGGGGATACTGAGGGGGCCAGTGACATGATTGTGGATACTGGTGGGCTGGAGAGTCAATGTGGATACTGGTGGGCTGGAGAGTCAATGGGGATACTGAGGAGGCCAATGACATGATTGTGGATACTGGGGGGCTTGAGACGTGGTGGATAATGGGGGCCTGGAGACATGATGGTGGATAATGGGGGGCTGGATACATGATGGGGATACTGGGGAGGGGCTGGTGACATGATGGGGGATACTGGGGAACTGGAAACATAATTGTCGATACTGGAGGGGCTGGAGACATGATGGGGGATACTGGGGGGATAAAGATATATAATGTGGATACTGGAGGACTGGAGACATGATGGGGGATATTGGGAGGGTTGCTTATGAAATGATGTGAGATACGTGGGAGGGTGGTAGTGACATGATGGTGGATATTGTGGAGCTGGAGACATGATGATCGATACTGGGGGGTTAGAGACACATAATGTGGATACTGGGGGCTGGAGACATGATGGGGGATACTGGGGGGATAAAGATATATAATGTGGATACTGGAGGACTGGATACATGATGGGAGATACTGGGGGGGTTGCTTATGAAATGATGTGAGATACGTGGGAGGGTGGTAGTGACATGATGGTGGATATTGTGGAGCTGGAGACATGATGATCGATACTGGGGGGTTAGAGACACATAATGTGGATACTGGGGGCTGGAGACATGATGGGGGATACTGGGGGGATAAAGATATATAATGTGGATACTGGAGGACTGGATACATGATGGGAGATACTGGGGGGGTTGCTTATGAAATGATGTGAGATACGTGGGAGGGTGGTAGTGACATGATGGTGGATATTGTGGAGCTGGAGACATGATGATCGATACTGGGGGGTTAGAGACACATAATGTGGATACTGGGGGCTGGAGACATGATGGGGGATACTCGGCAGAGCAATTTTAAGCCATGCCCCTTAACAGGACAAGCCACGCTCCCTTCACAGACACGCCCCCCACGGTGTACCTATTTTCTATAAAAAATGTTGGAGGGTATGTGTTTGCAAATGTGTGGATTTAATATTTTATTTTGCAGATAGCATGTTAGATTACTTTGAGCAACACACTTGCAATAATCATAGCTATTTCCCCACCACCCTCCACGGATGCCAAGAACAGATCAGGAATAATTAGTTATGAGACATTCCGGGGACAGATTTACTAAAATGCAGGAAAGGAAAAAGTGGAGATGTTGCCTATAGCAACCAATCAGATTCTAGCTGACATTCTCTAGTATGTAGTAGGAAAATAAGCACTAGAATCTGATTGGTTGCTATTTTCCTTTCCTGCTGCTTACTAACTCCAGGCTCCTGAACTCTGCTGACCAATGTGTGAGCAGCTGACGAATGGATATTACCCAATCCGCTGTCTTTCACAAAAAGAACCAAGGACCCCATAGGGCCAAGGGCAAATAAACAGCAGGCAGGGCACAGTTAGAAATCCAACACATAAGGGGTTAAATGGTATGGGTGGGTTAGTTAGAAGTTAGCTAGTATGGGTGGGATTTTAGTAGGTGGGGGGAGTTAAGTAGATTATATATAGGTCAGATAGAAGGGGTGGGGGCACTTTCTGCAGAGGATTCATCAACGCTGGAAGGCTGAGTGATACATTTCATCTATCTGTCTTTATTGTGCTGTGATTTTTTTCCCCTTTGCTCTTTCATTTCTTTTACCTCTGTAATCTTCTCTAATCTTTCCTGTCACTCTTGCCTGTCCTGCTGTTCCCGTCATCTGTCTCTCTATTCCTTTAAGTGCTTTGCTCCGTTTAGCAGTGGTGGTTAGCGGTGGTGTTCTCCACGGCTCTCTCTGCAAGCGGCAGCGTTACAAGGCGGTGGGCAGCGCATGCTCACTGCGGTCTGAACTCGGCACGCAGCGGGACACAGAGCAGGGGACGGCATGGCTGCTGGGGGAGCGATGGGCCAGGATGAGGCCTTGAGTAGCACTGCCACAGTGGTGCAGGAAGGGGGTAGCAGGAGTCCAACCAGGAGCAGGGCAGAGGGGTCAACTCTGGATGAGATGCAGCAGGAGCAGGGGGTTGTGGAGGCACACAGCAGTGTGCATGACAGAGGGGCCTCTGTGATCCCTGACACTCCAGCGAGGGGAGGAGCTTCTGGCAGTAGAAAGCGTACAGCAAAAAGTAAGCACTCTGGGGGGCATAGGTCATCTGCCATTAGGGGCTCTAGTGTGTCCCTTTTTTCTGAGGGGGGTGGGTCTAGAAGAGGGTTAGAGGCGTCTTCTTGTCCCTCGTCTGCCTCAGTGCTGCAAAGAAGCATGGTGCGCTCGGGCAGGTCAAGGGACTCCAGGAGTAGCAGGCGTAGCGCAGCTGGGGGAGGCAAGCAGGGGCAGCAGTGGGTTTTTTCCCGCAGCAGGCGTGACAGCAAGGGGGGCTGCGGGTCAATTTTAGTTCCCATTCGCATTTATGCCCCTTATGTCCACACCAAATCCTGGTGGATTTTATTTTGTAGCTATGCCAGGGGGGGGGGTAATCCTGTAGTGGCTCAGACAGGCGCAGCAGGGCCGTAGGTGGCGGGCGGGACATTAGGGGTGGTAACGGATGGTGCTAGTCTCTCGCAAGTTCCTAATGTCTCTGTTTTACCAGGGTCTTCTTCCACGGAGGTGGGAGTCAGCAGTGTGCAGCACAGTCATCCCATGGAGGAGATCCCCAGCACGTCACAGGATCTTGTTTCAGGTGATGCAGCAGGGTCGGGTGAGTTGGTGGCGGCTGCCGGCCTCCGATCATTCTCCTTCCATTTCTAATGGGGTGTCTTCGGTAGGGTCTCAGGACTCCCAAATTAAGACAAGCAAGGTCATGAAGTTGTTGCGAAAGGCCTTAAAAGGGGGCGCAGCGGTAAAAGGTGTAGGGGGGCTCTCCTCGGATTCATGGGCTAAAAAGGTAGCTAGGCCTAGAGACCAGTCCATGCGCTGCCCAAATACGGCAATTTACTGGCAAATCAGAGATTCGGTGAAGTACAGGATAAAAAAAAGGGAAGTACGTAGATATGTTTTCCCTTACAGATGATGCACTAAAAGGCGAAGAGGCGTTTAAGACTTTCGTAAAGGTGGGAGGAGGGGTTCTGCGTCTTTGTGGCTTGCTACGTAGATTATCAGCCGGGCGAGGCAAGGGCAGTATGGTGTTACTAGCATTTAATTGCACACCAATTTTAAGGAAGCGATTTGGAAGGCATATGACGAGGGTTTCCGAAAAAAGCAGGAGGGCCTTCGCTGCATTGATTTTGGGACAAAGGATCTCAAAGTGTGGACAGCCGCGACGCAATCTAATAAATTCTCGGCGGAAGCTCAGTCCTTTCGTAAGCTACTCGCGCAGCAAAAAGGGTCGGGTATCATTGCCCCGGCCTGAGGAAGGTGCTTCGGGTTCAATAACGCCAGATGCACCAGGGGGGCAGGGTGCCGGTATAAGCACGCCTGCATCAAATGTGGTGGGGGGCATCCGGCTAAAGATTGCCGGGTGCAACCCTCATCTGCCCCCCGGGGCCAGCTCGGGTTTAAGGCCATTACGCAAGGCCCAAACCCCAGTTAAATTGGATGCAATGAGACCTTGGTTGTCAATTTATCCGCTCAAAGAAGTTGCTGGTATTTTAAGTTTAGGTTTTGAGTTTGGTTTTCGGTTGCCGGTAGTTGGCGTAGTTAATGCAGTTGCCACGCGTAATCTTAGGTCAGCCAGGCAGCATCTGGGAATTCTTGAGAAGAAGGTCATGGAGGAGGTGCGCAAGGAGAGGATCGCTGGCCCATTCGGCGGTCCGCCGCTTGAGGGTTTGGTGGTTTCCCTGGTTGGTGTTGTTCCCAAAAAGGCTCCAGGGAAGTTTCTGCTGATTCAGCACTTGTCATACCCGGAAGGGGGCTCAGTTAATGATGCCATTGATCCGGGTCAATGTCGAGTGGTCTATCAGTCGTTCGAGGAGGCACTGGGTATGGTACAGTCAACAGGGAAAGGGGCCCTGATGGCCAAATTGGATATAGAGTTGGCTTTCAGGCTCCTTCCACTGTACCCTGATTCCTTTCGCTATATGGGATTCCGGGTCCAGCGGAAATTCTTCGTTGACTGTTGCCTCCCGATGGGCTGTGCCATGTCCTGTGCTTTTTTCAAAAAATTCAGCACTTTTCTACACTGGTGCGTACAGGTTGGGTCGGGCCATCAGCTGATTGTGCATTATCTCGATGAATTTCTCTTCATTGGACCTGTGGAGTCTATAGTGTGCGCGGAGGTGTTATTTTCGGCTACAGCCCTGTTTTACCGTTTTGGCGTGCCTGTGGCATCCGACAAGACCGAGGGACCCACCTGCTGTTTGTCATACCTGGGTATCGAAATTGATACCGTGGCGGGGCTTTGTAGGCTGCCGGAGGATAGAGTCCGGCGACTCAGAGAGGCTCTCCTTGACCTACAAAGCCACAGGAAAGTGATTTTGAAGAAGGTGCAGTCTTTGATGGGACTGTTAAACTTTGCTTGTAGGGTGATTCCTATGGGTAAGGTTTTTTGCCGCAGGTTAGAGTGTGCAACGGCGGGCGTGAGGTTGTCTCATCATTTTGTGACAGTTTCACGTGAAATCCGCGATGACATGGCAGTGTGGGTGACTTTCTTGGTGGACTTCAACGGAGCGCTTATTTGGCAAACGCACGTGACGTCAAATTTGGAGGCTGAATTGTTCACGGATGCAGCTTGGGTTTGGGGATTATTTTTAGGGGAAATGGTGCGCGGCGACGTGGCCAGTGGGCTGGAGACAGACGGGGCTCACGGCAAACTTGCTGGTCCTGGAGCTTTTCCCCTTTATTGTTGCGGCAGAATTGTGGGCCAGCGAGCTTTGTAACTGAAGCATAGTGTTCTGGTGCGACAATTTGGGGGTAGTCCAGGCCATCAACAGGCAGCAGGCCTTGTCTCCTCCTGCTATCAGATTGCTCAGGTTCCTCATTTTGAAATGTTTGCGTTTTAATATCACTTTTAAAGCAAGGTACATTCCCGTGGTGGAGAATAAAATTGCAGATGCGCTTTCCCGGGGGGAGTGGATTAGGTTTAGGGGCTTGGCTCCTCGGGCCGAGGCCACGGGTCGGGCATGTCCTTTACATCTTTGGCAGATCGTGAACCCGGCCTGATAGCCCTGGCGAACGCGTCCCTGACTCCGGCGACCCTGAGGGTATACGAGCGCGCTTGGTCAGAGTGGGTAAACTACATGGGGAGGACGGAGAACAGAGGTAAGGATGGTATGGATTTGTTTTTGAGGTGGATTTGGGAGCATGAGTCGGGGAGGTCTAAGGCAAGCATGAGCGCGGCGGTAGCAGGGGGGCAGGATTTTACAAAACATCAATTGGTAAAGAAGGTGATGAAGGGGAGGACTCGTAGACAACCGAAGGGATTCCAGGAGACCGATTGACAGGGACTTGCTCAGGAGAATGTTATCAGCATTGGTGAGGTAACCTCCTCTGAGTTCGAGTGTTACCTTTTCCGGGTAGCCTTCTCCTGGGCATTTTTTGGTGCTTTCAGCAGTAGGGGAATTGGTGGGTGCAGGGAAGCTTGCTGTAAATTCAGGGATGCTCACCAAAAATGTAGTAATTCAGGAAAATTCTGCAGTCTGTAAAGTGCACAAGTACAAAACAGATCAGACAGGTAAAGGTCGGTGGGTGTTCTTGGCGGCCTGTCCGGACACATCACTGTGCCCGGTAGGGCTGGCAAGGGCATACTGGGAGAAAGGGACAGAGCGGGGTGCGAATTGGCTAGCTCATGAAAGAGGGGATCCTCTCACAAAGTATCAATTTGGTTTTGTAATGAAGCGCTGTATGTCTTGTCTTGGACCTCGATGCCTCTTTATATGGGACCCATTCTTTCCGCATTGGTGCGGCAACTTCCACGGCCCTGGAGGGGATTAAAGCTCTGGGGTGGTGGAAGTCAGCAGTTTATAAGAAGTATGTTAGAACTGATAAGTGATATTTTATGTTTAAATATAAGGTTGTTGTGGGGCACAAGAGCTCGAGGGCATCTAGGATTAGCTGCTCGCCTTCGGGGGGCACAAGGGGATTTTTCTTCCATTTTGATCCTCCCAGTAGGTCAGGGGGTTATACTCCGGTCCTGGAGGTTTGAGGGAGTTGTCTACCCTCGTTGGGTGCTCTCAGGCCAGGTGCTTCTCTTTCCCCTCCCTTCCCTATGTTACGAATAGGATATCGTCATAGGTCGAGTATAATTTAAGTAAATAGTAGTAAGTTAAGTAAGTAAGTTATTTAGTTATATAAATAAAAAAATAAAAAAGTAATTGTTATATCCGGTAAATTTATGCATAGGTAGATATATAATGGTTTAGGAGGTTGTAAGTTTAAGGTATGTTTGAGTATATTATATATATGTACAGAAAGTTAAATAAATAAAATAAATAAATAAAATAAATAAATAAAAGTAAATAAATAAATAACTAATACCTGTTTAGCAACTTGCTTAGGGTGACGGATGTGGAGCATTGGGGTTTTGTTATGGTAGTTCCACTTTGTTTTCCAGGTCGTGGGCTGGGGCTGCGGCAAGCGTGGATTGTGGGCCACTCCTTTATTTTTTGGGCTGGGAAGTTGGTTGAGGAAGGATGTGCTCCGTCAGTGCCTGTGGGATGGCACGTAGATTGGCTGGGGTTTAGGGGTCTGAGATGGGAGTTACTGTCCCACCTCCTTCATCGGGCCCTTTGTAAATTTTCGCACCCCAAAATATTGATTATGCACCTGGGGGGAAACGGCCTGGTCAGTAGGTCTATGTGGGATTTGGAAACAAGGATTAAAAAGGCACATTGGGGAGTTGCATGATAAATTCCCACGTCTCCGTGTCCTGAGGTCACGTATGATTCCTCGTATACAATGGAGGGGGGCGGAAACATTAAAAAAATTGAGAAAAAGAGGAGGAAACGGGGGTTTTGGGATCCCTCATACCAGCATCAGATATAATTCCCCGGGTTTGTTCAGGGCTGACAGAGTGCATCTCACCAATAAGGGGACCAGGTTGTTTATAATGGATTTGTTTCAGGTGTTGAAGGGTCTTTAGGTGGCGGGGCTCTGGCTTGAGGGCCGTCGCTGTGGCTGTAGAAGTAGAGGGCTCAGCAAATATGGTTGGCGCAGGGGGTGTTATGTCTGGTGGGAGCTGGGGTGGTCTGACCTGATAGCAGCACAACCATTGGGCGAGGGCGCCAGGACCGTCACGGTTAGGCCCTACTAGGAACAGATCGAGTGTCGTGCTAAAGGATCAGGCAGGGGGCGCCGAGGTCAAGGTTGTGGACCTCTTTTGAAGTTACGTTTGCTGAGCCTCCCACTTGCTATTGGGCCACCTAACTGCTTTAGACTGGCGTGACAAAAGTCAGCCAATTAGGTTAAGCAATAATTTAATTTCAATTCAGCCCAATTTAAATAAATACCGTGTTCCCTTTTTAAACCCAGCTACTGTGTCCATCTCTTTATTTCAGTAGGGTGTATCGGTGTCTTGGATGAATGACTGGGCACTATGCCATTTGCTGTTTAAGACATACAAAGCAAAGACTATTGTAACACTTGACTTAAAGAGCAATAAAAGGATTTGTGCAATGTTTGTTATGCAAACACAAATCTGTTACTGGGAACACAAAAATACAGCAAGAGGACTTAAAAGAACGTTTACTTGAAATGGAAGTGCTTCTTACAGTAAACTTGTTTACTTTGAAAGTACTGAACAAGAGGACGATCACTGCAATAGAACAAAGGAAACGCTCCAGTAACTAACTATCGCTTCCTGGCCCATATTCAGAGTACCGGACATATAACATATACGTCCGGTGTTTAGCGATTTTTAATACTGCACATGCGTAGTAATTTTTTAATGTAATCTACATATCTTTTATCTTTCAGTCCGCATTTATGCAATCTACGTAAGAAAAAGATATGTAGATTACGTAAAAAAAATGACTATTCATGTGCAGTTTTAAAAATTGCTAAACATCGGACGTATATGTTATACGTCCGGTACTCTGAATACGGGCCCCCATCTGTAAGATTAAAATGCAGCTACATTAATCACAGGGAACCCAATCAGGTGTGCGCCATATTGTCAGAGGGAAGGCCCAGAAAGGAACAATAAACTATATAATCAGAAAACTCCCCAAAAGCGCTGGCTAACATGGTATGTGCAATACCTAAAAACAAACCAAATAACCCAAAAATAGCCGTGCTGGAGAGAACTGAAAGACCGCATTAACACAATCCACGTAAGGAAAAGATATGTAGATAACATAAAAAAATGTACTACGCATGCGCAGTTGAAAAAAACGCTAAACACCGGACTAATATGTTATACGTCCGGTAGTCTGCATACGGCCCATAGTGTGGATGTGGTTGTGATTAGTCAATTTAGCACGTACACACACATATAACTGTGTGCGTTTCTATACTCGTGGCCATCCACCAACCACAATGCAATGCATAGCTCCTAGCAGTTTGCAGCATGCCGATTGGTGGTTAACCCCAACCATCCACTAATCTCACGAGACCACTCATAACTCTTGACTTCCCAGAGCCATGCACCAATTCAGAATGCTGTAAACTGCTTGATTGGCAGCTTGGAGAAGATTCCCCCTGGCTGTTCTGCCTGTTTATAACCTGCAGTCACAGCAGCCAGGGAGAATTCTCATTCTGAGTCCCAGCTGCCAGTCAAGCTGTTTGGGTGCAGGGTGGAAGGTCTGTGGCCCCTCCATTTCTCTGGGGTCCATGTTCACTGCACACTCAGAATCCATAATAGAAGGGCCACTGGCAGGAAGTAGAAATTAGAGAACAGTAATTACAGGAATGAGTCAGACTGAATATTTACAGTAGAATGACTTCATTCTATTTATCCAAACACATGCTCTGCTGTAACCCACAACCGTTCCTGCCACCTTCTCACCACCAGCTGCCAGAAGTCATAAATGAAAACTAAACTATTTCTCCAAAACATGAATGATTTCTAAATGACTCAGATGGGAATCTGCATTCCTCAAACCATCGCTGAGCAATATTTGCAGTGTGTCTTATTATACCATACAAAGGTGTACTTGATATGCTGCAATGTTTCAGTAAGTGTTATGTGACCAAGTGACAGCCACATGTATTAGATGATCCACAAAAAACCCAAAAGCTCAATATATCATTAATGGCACTCCATTAGAAACAACTGAGGAGGAAAGGGATCTAGGAGTCATTAATTTATGTGACTTAAAGGTAGTCAAGCAATGTAACAAAGCAATGAGAAAGGCGAGTCAGATGCTTGGCTGCATAGGTAGAGAAATTAGTAGTAGAAAGAGAGAGAGGTAGTAATGCCCCTTTATAGATCGTACGACCTCACCTAGAATACTGTGTTCAGTCCTGGAGGCCATATCTCCAGAAAGACATAAATACATTAGAGACTGTGCAAAGAAGAGCAACTAAAATGGTCCATGGCCTGTGTCACAAAACATACCAAGAAAGGCTAGAGTAAGTACCATGTACAGCTTGGAGCAGAGAAGGGAGAGGGGGGATATGATAGCAGCTTTCAAATACATCAAGGGTTCTGACCGGCTAGAGGAGGGGACATTATACAAAGGAAGAGGTGTAATAGAACACGAGGACATTATTATTATTATTATTATTATTATTATCGTTTATTTATAAGGCACCACAAGGTGTCCGCAGTGCCGTACAAAATATAACAAAATACAGAACAGAAATGCTGGGCCAGCATAGTACATATTAAATACAAAAATATCACAAAATTACAATAAGTGTAGCAAGCACAGAACGCAAGGCAAAATGCGAGGTGTCAAGCTTGGAAGATAAGGGGGCAGGGGATAGAGCGCATGGAGAGGATGAGAGGGAGCCACTAGGGGGGGACAGGGTAAAAGGGTAGCAGAGGAAGACAAGAGGGTACAAAGTGAGGGGGGAGCGGTGGAGGAAGGAACAACACTAGGAGGGAGGGCCCTGCTCATGTGATCTAACACACTAAATGGGCGGGATGAACTAACAGAAGACATAGGAGGGGAAAGGAAGTGGAGGAGAGAGGGAAGGAAGTGGACTGCTGGTGTGAGTGGAGGAGAGGGGGAAGGAAGTGGACTGCTGGTGGGAGCGGAGGAGAGGGGGAAGGAAGTGGACTGCTGGTGTGAGTGGAGGA
>WWET01000029.1:219843-233260 GCA_011038615.1 Limnodynastes dumerilii
ACTACTTCAATAGGTTTAAATTGTTTATCAGTAAAGTAATTATTAGAAGATAATTGCAAATACTTTTATACCAATAAAACTACATTTTATAATTACTTACAGCGGTATTTTAATCTAATTAGTTATAAACATCAACGATTAATTATTTTGTTTAGTTTTAAGTTTAACCCAGCCTATAGAAATTTCATGAATTCACCTTATTCACAAAATATTCATTTAATTAATAAAATTCTTTACATACTGTCAATTCAATAAAAATAACAAAGATTTTCACAGTCTTTGCATCAAGTAAATAGTTTCTCAACGATGTCTCAATCTATCCTAACTATACTCAACAATTTTTCTACTCTCCTCACAAACTCTCTCTCTTTTTCTCTCTCAATACCTCTGTTGCCGCTGCTGATCTATTTTATAACGCTTTCTCTGTGACTTCTTAGTCTCTTTCCACAACCTCTGTTGCACTTTATCTCTGTCTCACAGCTCTTCTCTATAGTCTTTTTACAATCTCTGATGCTTTTCCTCTTTGTCTCACAGCTTTTCACTGCGACCTCTCTGCCACCTTCGATGCACTCTCTCTCTCTCTATGCAGCTTCTCATAGACTAGCATTAACTTTCCGTCGCCACTTCCGCGTGTATTTGATCTATTTAGCTACGCCCGCTTCACAAGTCCGCCCGCACTGCATTTCCGTCCAGCCGTAATGAACATCCACACGGAAAGTCTACGTGAACTGCGTACAAAAATTGACTATGCATGCAAAGTTGAAACGTACCTAAAAATACGCACGGAAGTTGCCGCTAAAACGGATCTCTGAATACTGCCCATAATGTCAATACTTTATAAAAACAATATTTTTTAGCAGCCTTTGTAAGCATCAGTCTATCCCTCTGCTAGGACTTGCTTGGGCCACCCATGTTTCAATAACGGTTTTTATATTTTACGGCATGTTCTCAATGGTCCGATCTGAGCGCATCATAGGGAATCCTGCGTGGCGTGTTTGCATGCTTTAATAAACCATTTGATCCGTTCAATCCACATGCGCAAGTAAACGGTGCATCTGGATGGGAAGTGAATAACGGCGTGTGAAGTACGGACACAAGGCAGCGATCTCTCCGCTGCTGCGTCTCCAAATACGCTCTGTATAGAACGGAAAGTGCAGTTGTAGTGTTCACACTCTTCAACAATAAAAAAATGAATTTACAGGAAAATACCGGAAGAATATATTACAATTTTTTTTACTGCCTTCTAAAAATAAACAGCAGCCACACAACACACTGGCAGCAATTCCAAATCAGTTTAATGTCTTTTGCAGGACAATAAATCAAGGTGACAGGCACTAGGGCCCGTATTCAGACCACGTATTGCATATACGTCCAGTGTTTACCGAAATTGGATACTGCGCATGCGTAGTAATTTTTTACCGTAATCTATCTTTTAGTTTTTTTTACAGTAATCTGTATTTTAGTTTCATAGATTCTACGTAACAAAATGATACGTCGATTACGGTAAAAAATTACTACGCATGCGCAGTATCCAATTTCGGTAAACACCGGACATATATGCAATACGCCTGGGGGTCTGAATACGGGCCGATATTTGCTTCTGACTGACCCGCAGTCAATATTCTAACGTACAGTCCCCTTTGTCACATCTGAGTTCAGCTCTGGATGGAGTCCATTTACCTTATCGCCCTTACTAAACATTGACCGCCCTCAGAGTGCTGGTCCGGTTTGCGCTATGATCTGAATGGGACGTCCCGCCGCGCTCTTCAGTTCTGAGATTGCGCAACAGCAGATCACGCAAAGGAACGTCACGCCAGCTGGCATAGGCTCAGATCTGGCTCGGGGCTCAATGTGTTTCGATGCCAACTCTTTGATTTTATCATCATGTTGCCAATCCTGCGCATCCCGCATTCAGGGAGACCTTGTTCTCTAGGTGAACAGAGGCAAACTTCAATTGTGCGCCAATAACAAAATCAATAAGGAAGATATATTTATAAAAGTCAGATACATTTGCAGAAAAACTACCATTGTGCTGATAAAGAGACTCCCTAAAGCTGGAGAAAGTCTGAGGCACAGACAGTAGTGGTACATTTACACAGGCTTAGAAACACGTGACTTACTTGCAATAAACATATCAGACAATGGCTCCTTCAAGGGATCTTAAAATGACACAATCCCCAGCATAACAAAGCAGGAATTGCTTATGTGGTTTGAATGTTTGCATAGTCACATCCGATACGGTTTTTAGATCAGACATGTAACGACATGAATCTGGTCACACATCTAAGTTGTTGTGTCAGCCCCCATATTAATGACAGGAAACCGAGAGCGCCCAATTCTGAAAAGCCCAAATTGAAATGTTTAATTTATGAAACATACAATCTGGTTTCCAAGCAAGTCCTAGAAAGTCTTTCATAAAACACATCATATATTCATTAAAGAACATAAAAAAGATTCCTCCAGAGCAGAGACAGTCCCCACCTCATATCTTTGGGATGGTAACTATACTATATTTCTATACCCGTGAGTAGATTGTCTACTTTGCCAAAAAACACGTAGGGTCCCATGGCATAATAAAATCTCAATCACTGCTTATACAGGAGAAGAGACATCACCTCTCACCACTAATGCTGTTATATTATTATTATTATTATTATTATTGTTATTATTATTTATATTATTATTATATTATTACACAGATACTGACCAGTGTTACTATTACACTGTTATTTATCACCTCTCATCATCAAATTAGTCCCCCTTCCCCTGCGGTGGGACTGTCCCGATTCGCGGGCTGAATCTGGACAGTCCGTTCTCAGGTAAGGGGTTGAGGGGGCCCCATGTGTAAATCCTGCACACGAGCCCCCTCACTTCTTAAAACGCCCCTGGCCCTGGGGATGTGCAGGGTGTCAGAGGCACATGTAACAATGGTTTCTATTGTTCTTTACAGGTTACACGGCTGTTTAATGAACTTGAATCTGTGAGCCCCTTTATTTGCATGGTGTTAAGGGCACATCTGAGCAACTCCACAAATGGCACTAGTCATAAAATATACTTTTATTTACATTTAGGCTGTTTTGGCTCCAGCGTTGGCCTTTGTTTTTACAGTTATATGCTGTGTGTTGCTGGTTCTTTATTCATTTGATATTACAGTATGGGTCAAGTCGGACAGAAGGAGACAGACTTGCGCTCCATAGAGAGGAGGCAGTGCCCGAATCTGGATGGGTGGAACTAGACGGATGGGTGGGGCCGCTGCCTGGCGGAAGCTGTCAGAGGCTGACCACTTCAAACAGTGCTCGGTGCACCGTGTAAGAGTGTATGCATGTATAGCGCTGTAGTTCATTTGATATTACAGTATGGGTCAAGTCGGGCAGAAGGAGACAGACTTGCGCTCCATAGAGAGGAGGCAGTGCCCGAATCTGGATGGGTGAAACTAGACGGATGGGTGGGACTGGGTGGGGACAGAGACGCTGCCTGGCGGAAGCTGTCAAAGGCTGACCACTTAAAACAGTGCTCGGTGCACCGTGTATGAGTGTATGCATGTATAGCGCTGTAGCGTTCAGTAGTTATACATGGAGCTCCAGAATGACCTTGATCTCCAGAGTGACCTTGATCTCCAGAGTGACCTTGATCTCTCTTGAGGGGATATCAGGGAGCAGTTCTGCTGTTTCAAGTCCACGGTAGCTCTCAGGAGACCCGGAGCTGGGCCGCAGTGACAGCAATGGACGGAACCGAGGAATCAGCCCAAAGCTGATGGAACTCCAGAAGCTGTTCTGTAGGTGAGCTAGAGGACTGTATTACTTAGAGGAGAGCCTCGCTGGCGTAGTGTCCCATTATCTGCAATGGCCACAAGCTGCGCGATATCGATACCTTGCCGAAGATTTCAGTTTAGAATCCTAAACAATGCAATAATCCTCCATAAATAGTCCCCCAGCAAGATAACGGGTATTAAAAGCGTAACTTTATCAGAAAGGATGAAAGAAGTGAAATCCGGCAAAACCAATAACACAGGGAATAAGACAATGGACTGGATACAGACCCTCCGCACGTGTTCCATACGTATATAGGTCTGGAGGTCTGCACGCAAGAAGGAAGTGAACTCCCATGACCCTCCCCTCTCCCGTGCGGACTTGGGACGAGAAACACGTCCAAGAACCCACTATAACCCCCATCATAACTTAAGCTTAATCATAAGAATCTCCTCCTTACAGCCTGAACCTAAGACTCCCTTCCCCACAGCCTAACCCTAACCCTCCCTTCCCCAAAGCCTGACCCTAAAACTGCCCTTGGATGACCCAACCCTAGAAGTCACCGGACAGGTTACTCATCTCTCTGGTGGGGTTTGATGCAGGTGCAATAGGACGTCAGACGGTGGCTTCCAAAAATGAATGGGTAAATAGGCCTATCGCCATACTGACCCACTCTAAAAAAATAAATAAATAAATCGTAAAATGTCACCTTTTCAAAATAGAGTGTTTTTGTCGGTCTCTATTTCTAAAAGACAGAGACTCCTAACGCTGTTAAACGTATCTCCTTGCGTATAGAATTGCGTCCTGTACACAAGGAGATCCGCTACAGAACATCTGGTGCGTGCATGCGCATTTCTAACATTAAGCCCGACTTACGCAAGTAGGGGTAGATCCTGATTTACCTACGACAGGGGATTTATGCGCTCGTACGCAAGCATGCGAGTCGTACGGGGTCAGGATCTGCTCCGTAGTGTGTAAGTCACGTAACATTAGTAATGCTGGACGAGACCCAAAGTAGTGACAATACAATAAAAAAAAAATCTAAACATTAAACATTTATCATAAAATATAAAACATAAAAGTGTGAATTGAAAATACGCTCATTAGCGTAGCGTAATTGTGAACGTATTGGCCATTCACGTATGTGTCATGTAAATACTTACGTGTGGGCGTGCCAATTTTACGGTACTCCAAAATACATCTGAAATACGTTAAGTAGGCGGGGGGATGTATTTAAAGTGTACAGTATGGGCGTGCTTAGCTGCGTAAATTCGTCTAGCCCATACGATACGTACGTTATGACTGCGGTTACATTGGCAAAAGTTAAGGTAGGGTTTGGAAAGCGTATCTTGACAAAATACGTACGTTCAAGGGGTGTGCCGAGGCTAGTGCACACGAAAATACGCTACACGAATAAACGTACGGCAAACGTAGTTCTGGATCTACCCCATTATTAATGAAAATTTAAAAGCAGGTAAGCAGCAGCCATTAAGAAACTTGTCGAGATCAAGGATCTCATTATAAAACAGGCAGACAAGGGCGGAGGAATAGTGCTCCTAGATAGGGAACAATATGTTAAAGAAATCCTACTGCTCCTTCAGGATACAACATCTTACAACAACTAGATAAAGACCCAATGAATGAATGCTTGAAAGATCTTGAAGCCCTATTGGTTGAAGGACTCAATTCAAATAGCATCACAAAAACTGAGTATGACTATCTCCTAAATAAGACACCCTGGATTGCAACCTTTTACCATCTGCCCAAAATCCATAAGAACCCTCTTAATCCCCCAGGGCGCCCAATCGTGTCAGGGATTAATAGCATTACTTCTAGAATGTCAGAGTATGTAGAGGTTCATATAAAAAATATGTGCCATCCCTAGAATCATACCTTAAGGACTCAACACATGTCCTCCAACGATTACATAATTTGGAGTGGAAATCATCCTTTAACTTATGCTCTATTGATGTACAGGCTTTGTACATTTCAATCCCTCATGATTTGGGCTTACAAGCACTAGAATCTACTCTCAGTAAGGACCCTGAGATAGCAGAAAGCAAGAAAAAGTTCATTATTGATTGCACTAAATTTGTGTTGGAGCATAATTATTTTATGTTCCTCGACACCTTTTACCTGCAGATCACAGGGACGGCCATGGGCACAATTTTTGCTCCCAGTTTTGCCAACATTTCCATGGGAAACTGGGAGCAAAATTGTGTCTACCCCCAGGCCAGGGCACATGTATCAAGCGGTACCACCGCTATATAGATGACATTCTGTTGGTGTGGGATGGAAACCAATTAGACTTCGATCAATTTATGTTAAATCTCAACAACAATAAGATGGGCCTTAAATTTACTGCCACCTTTGGGGGACAAAGCTAGAATTCCTAGATCTCCTGATAGAAGTATTCCCTGATGGTATACAAACTTCCACTTTTATAAAAACCGTTGATTCTAACAGTTATTTGGATTACGACAGTTGCCATCTCCTAAAATGGAAGAGAAATGTTCCTTACTCACAATTTTTAAGATTATGCAGAAACTGCTCCCAGGTACAATCCTACAAAAAGTCAGATGTGTATAAGACAAGATTTAGAGAGCGCAAATACCCTGAGGAACTGATCGAGAGTCGTTTCAAGAGGGCTTTAGAGTGGGATAGGAGCAGTCTATTGACATATAAAGATAAATCAGTAAGATCCGAGACCGATAAAAATGGTCTGTTTCG
Source organism: Limnodynastes dumerilii (assembly GCA_011038615.1). Lineage (NCBI taxonomy): Eukaryota > Metazoa > Chordata > Amphibia > Anura > Limnodynastidae > Limnodynastes > Limnodynastes dumerilii. The sequence goes on from WWET01000029.1 coordinate 226,323, forward strand.
TCCCTTTGTTACCACATTCAACAATCAAGGTAATAAAATCAAGAACGTACTCCATAAACACTGCTCTGATCTATCACTAGACCCGGTGTTGGCCTCCATTCTTAAACCTAACCCTGATATTTTTTTTTAAAGAGGAAGAACTTTGAAGTCTTACATGTCTCCAAGTCACTTAGAGCCCTACCAGACCTCTAAACTAGATCTATTACCTAAACCCTGCGGTTTTTATCCCTACAGTGCCTGTAAGGTTTGTAAACACTGCCATAAGAATAAAAAAGAATACAATAAGACATAAGATAATACATACAATAAGACAAAGAATTACATGAACTGCCAGAGCACTCATGTAATCTATCTTTTGAGTGCAGTTGTGGCTTAAAATATGTGGGGATGAAGAAGAGACCTCTTAAAATTTGAGTCCTCGAACATCTGAGGAACATACAACATAAAATCACAGTGTCCCTCGACTCTTCATGACACATCATGGAGCCAACCCCGACAGCCTTACAGTTAAAGCCATTGAAAATGTACCAAATGACAAACAGGGTGGTGATAGACTCTGCAGACTTGCACAAAGAGAGTCGTTTTGGATTCTGACTTTAGATACCCTCAGCCCAAAGGGGATGAATGAAGGTTACGACATCACCCCTTTCCTTTAACTAATTCATTAACTAATTATTTTAATTATCATACAGTTATCCTTACAGTGTGACTATTCCCCTATGTGGTATCCCATTCTTAGACTATAATTAATTTAGACCATGATGTAGATCCAACTCCATTTTCACTATATTTCAGGTCTAATACTTTTGTGTTTTAATTCATTTTTTATTTAATTTATCCTAATTGGTACTCCTATTAATTGCATTTAGTATTATTGCATTTAGTATTATTTAGTTTTATATATAACTTTTATGTTATTTATTCCATGAATTTTTTGCTCTTAGAATTATGCACACTTTAAAGGACCCCCCAAAGTCAATTCGTAAGAGACATATCTCAAACAACCTGCTCAGATGTAGTTCCCATTATCTGAAAGGGAACTGCAGGGAGCAGACAAGAAATTAAATTTCTTCTTTGCAAATGTAACATTTTGGTCTAAGCTCAGCCGTTTGGCGAGGATGATCCGTATGAGCCATTTAATTAAATTAAAATAGTTCCAAATTTAGAGTTGTTTTAGAGTTTAGTTAGTCCTCTATTATTCTAAGAAATCCCTTTTAATTTATAACAAACGATCTCTAGGATCCCAGTTCCCATGACAACAAAAGTAAACAAACCTATGCCCATTGATTGGGCAAGGTTTAGTCACTACTATCATAAATAGGTGAGACCCACCTCCAGACCGCATCTCCCTGACGAAGTCCTCAGTGACGAAACGCGTAGGTTTAAAGCGACTGAGCTACCTGTTTACATGCTGTTTCTGCCTGCACCTTCTGCACCTTGCACTTTTGCAATTCCTGGGACACCAGCTGATTCGAGGAACGGTGATGTGCAGGCATACACTTGCTAAATGCTTTGTTTTTACTTACCTTTGGTACGAGTTTTATCAAACTTTTAATTTTGTAAATAAATCCACTTTTAATGCACTACGAGGTGCTGCCTTGTTCCATTTTTGTTTTATTTGTAGCTTTGGACGGCAGCAGAAGCTTCCCTAAAGAAGGGAAGCAGCAGACCTATTGGGATCCTAGTGCTAATAAAGACTTTGAAGCCAACAAGTAACTTTGACTTTATCCTGAGAGAGATAGAGAGAGAGAGAGAGAGAGAGAGAGAGAGAGAGAGAGAATACACACTGCTTGCCAGTACTTGTAGATTTGAAATGTTCACTCCAACTCTTATACTAACCTTCCTAGATACTTTAACAATAATACATATCTAAACATGCAGCATGCACCTTGATTCTTATGTAAAGAATTTTTTGTATATTAGGACTTTTATTTGTTGTGCTGCAAATAAGAGTTGGTCTGCAACATTCAGTCTTATACATTACTAGCCATATTATTTTAATTCAGAGCAGTATATTAGGATTACACAATTATGTATGCAATGAAAACACTAAGATAATCTGAACTATATACATCTCAGGTAGGGACAGGTGCTCATATTATGCACCATACTATCTCTTGCAGTACCTCTATTCCACAATGACACCTTAACAACAATATGTACAATACACACTGTGCTGTAAAAGCATTCCAGAAACACATAACAATTAAATTACTGCATCATAGACTTGTGGATTGTAAGATTTTGTTATAGGCTTATATTTGCATTTTATTTTAGATTTTTTTCTTGTTATGTCTGTGTTTTGTGTTTTTATTTCTGTTATACAAGACACTCATTTTACAATGTGCTTAGCCTCTTTCTGTGATTATGTCTACTGTGAAAAATAGTGTATATGGATTGCTTTCTGATATTTTACACTCTTGTGGAGATAAATCAAATCACCAGCATGCTCTACACTTCAGTTCCTCAAGGGACATAATAGTCTTGTGGTAGGCTGACACTTTGTTGATACATTAAAAACTAAACATAATAGACTAAAATGATAATGATGTCTGCAACTACATATGCACTAAAACAAATCTCTCATTATTTCTTACAGCGAACAGTAAAAGTTGAAATTGTAGGAGATTAAAGTTGAAGAATTTCTGATTGCAAATCTTTTCTTTGAAAAATAACTTCTATAAGAAGGCAATGAGTTCTCCAAGGCCTTACAGCTGCCAGGAAGGGAGGGTTAGGGTCAGGCTGCCAGGAAGGGAGGGTTAGGGTAGTGAGAGGGGAGGGTTAGGGTTAGAATTAGGGAAAGTAGTGGGGGACTATTTTTACTATTTTTAAGTTTTCGGAGCACCGACAGCTTGGTGCTACGTGGATCGATTGCAATGTCTCTTCGAGGCATATGCAATCGAAATCCCAGCCAGTTCGCAACTGGCTGGAAGCAATCAAAATGTTCAAAATTCAGATTTTCTATGCGGGGACCCACACCCGTGTAACAAGATCCCTCTGATACAGTGTATCTAAGAACATATCCATACAAAAAAAAAACCACAGACACCGTCTTCTAAATTCATCACCTTTTTACTGACTTCAATTTCATTAAATCTTCTCTGGATCTTCAGGGCTGGATTCACAACACCATAATATTTCACACACGTGCCTAATTATCCGATTCTAGCTACCAGGCATGCCTAGTAACTATGTTACGCTATCTACGTAGCATTTACGCCCACTGAAGACAGCGTAAATATTCTCTTTCCTCGGCTTGTTTCAGATTGCTATAATTTCTGAAACCGAGAGTCACTTTCATGCTCACAGAGAGGGAAAGCTCTAGGGTTATATGAGAGTGTTTGTGGTTATGCAGATTCAAAATTGACTGTAATTAATCAAACAAAATAGACTGTTACAAGGCACAATAGTAAGCAAAGGACATCACAATATCACAAATTATAATGTTCTCCGTTATAGGGAGGATGATAGTTCCAATTGACTTAGGGTAACATGTCAAGTTTATAGGCAAGACTAATAATAGGACTAGTAAATGGTAATAATAGTTTACATGATCTTGAAATTAAGAAGATAATAGAGTATAATACAATAATACAATTGCACCATAAAAGACTCCCTATACTACAAGGATTATTGTTTCTGCCGTGTCAAAGGGGAACTTCACCCCCTATACTCATCTAAAAGTACCCAGACATAAATCTATCATGATCACGCAAATTAGCAGAGAATTATATGGGACACAATGCATACAGTATATAAAAAACGACGGTTAGAGAAGCGATCCATGATAAATATAAAGACAGAGGGTGTGGAGGTGCACCTTGGCTGCCCCTTATCATCGTCACGCGTTTCGCCAAATCTGGCTTTCTCAAGGGAACGGCTTGATTGCGCGCATTTTCTTACAGTTGTTGATATTTATCTGCTGTGGCTTTGTCCTTTCCCTTTTCTCTTTGAATGGATGTTTATGTACAGAACTTTGAAAGTCAGAACAGAATGCAAGCTCCCAAACCCAGCCGCACAACAGTGTCTATACATCAAATACATAATTGTGCTTCATACACCATAGAATATAAGGACAATGACATCTTAGTGCTCTGTTATCAGTTATGAGGAAAGAAACTCTTCATGGCGTTGTATGATTCACAGGATTGTAATTCAGCTAAAAAAAGGCTGAGATCTATACTGTTACTAATAGAAACACTTGTTGTAACACAAGTAGCTGCTCTTTTCATAACATAGTGATTGAATAAGGGTAAAGCAGCGCTCAGCACTCACACATGGAGCTCCGAGCCCTGTTTTATGCCGTCCGCCTTTAATAGCTCGCTTACAGAGCAGGGAGAGTGGCTACCATGGGCCCCCCTCTAGTTACACACCTGGATCAGGCTAGGTAGTGCTGTGCATGTGCAGTCCTTGTAGCACTGAACCTGCAAGCTATATACTAGATTACTTCCACCAGACAGTGTACGCTGCTGTATATCCTTATATTATTGTGTGAACCCCTACTGTTATACAGCACTGTGATCCTGCCATGCCGAGTTCCTGTACTGTCTGTCAGACTCAGCTGCTGCAGAACCTCTCTATCATTTCTCATTTATTAACCTGCCGTCTCCTGTTTATTAAAGCAACTCTTTCGTTAAGCGCTTCTGGTGTGGACCGGCGTCTACTGTCATTTTAATAAACTCTGCCCAACAATACAGACTGCATCCTAGGGACTGTTATTCTATACAGACAACATCTTAGTGACCGTCATGTACAATACAGGCTGCATCCTAGGGACCACCATACTATACAGACAACATCTTCATGACCGCCACATACAATACAGAGAGCACCTTAGGGACCTCCATGAAAAATACAGACAGCATCTTAGGGACGTCCCCTCTATACAGGCAACATCTTTGTGACCGCCATTTACAATACAGACAGCAATCTTGCATTCAACATTCTATACAGACAATTTCTTTGTAACCGATGCGTTCAATACAGAAAGCATCTTAAGGATGCCACGTATTCTTGAGAACGTCCTAATTCTCTTTCTCTGGGAGGCCTATGGGGAAAATTCCCTTTAAGTCCTGTAACAGACAATCCAACCCTGCTCTGGGTGCCGTTGTTGCGCTGCTGCAGACTGCAAAGTGTTGGAACGACTGTGAAGGTCTTGTGGGATAACATCATCATCATAGAGCAGGACTGTCACCACGTGGCAAAGGGGGCAAGCTGATTTTAGCATCTGGACCCACCATTCGCTTGTTGCAGCACTGCCAGTGTCCAGCTTTACCTAGCAGTGGTCAGCTCGCTCATACAGGCTTCACTGCTTGATCATATAGCGTGTGGTCGGATTTACACTTTTTCATTGATTTGTGTAACGAAACTGGGAAGAATAAGTTTATACGCTGCACGCGGTTAGATATTTCCTAATTATTAGAGACGTGAGGTGTTATTGGTGACTTGCTGCATATTTGCTCGACTGACCGGTGAGCAGAGAGCAGGGCCAGATTAACAATGTCAGCCCCAGGCCTCCATCTGAAAATAGGCCCTCACACACACTGCAGATTAACAGGCCTCCCACTGCAGTGCATAAGGATGAATGTCAGGGACTGATATGCTCCTCCAAAGCATATTGCATAGTGTGGGCCCTTGATCATTTTCAGTCTCAGGGCCACAAAGCCCTCAATTCAGCCCTTGTAGAGAGTCTCCCCTTACCCCCGGTATCAACAATCCGCTGAGTTAAACTTCCCATGTTTGATGCACAGGCAATGAACCGCAACCACCCCCAATAACCACACCTGACAACGAGTTAGGGGGTTAAATAAACAAAAGGTGTTTATTAATATGGGTTTGGAATCGGGAACTGTTTTAAATTCGACTATATTTTTGTTAATTACTTTTAAATTTAGATGGGGGCGACACAAAGCATAACAGCAAGTACATACGATGTCATACAACACATAACATACCACCCAGCTTACCAACAAGCTACAAAGCGCTCCACCAGGATGCTGAACCAGAAACGGCCAAGATTATCCGTACCAGACAAAACTTAGCAACCGCTCACACGGCCATTCTTCCAGACAGTCAAGCTCCAGGTGCCGCTAAGCCAGCTCAGAACACATTCCTACTTGCTAACATGCTTCCGCCACACACCAGGACCACTTACAGAAACATACAACAGGGCCGGGAGGGTGGGCAAAGGAAAAAAGGGCAGTGAGTCACTGCTCCCACTGGCCCGCTTCTTAAGGGAATCCCGTCACCTTACAACTCCTCCCAGAGGTAAACAACCTTGAGGTGAGTTGCATTTCAGGCCTGTGCACAAACTGGGAGTTTAACCTCGTTTGATCGGCTCTCACTCCTCCATTACTGAAGACAATTCTGTTCTGTGGTTTCTATGGCTCAGTGAGTACCTCTGAGCCGTGACCCTGTCTCTCCTGTTCATGTACCCTCAGGTATGAAATATCTCACATCTTATTCAGATCAGAAAGCATTAGGTTATATTGAGCCATTACCACATCCATAGGATATGCAAATATATTTCACATCTGCTGGGTGGTGTTTTACCTCTACCACACTGTGTCGTCTCTAAAATTAGACCTTTTCTTCTCTCCTGGGGCCAGATTTACTAAGCCACGGCAAAGGAAATGGGGTGTGGGTCCCCGGAAAGAACGTCCTATTTCAATAGGGCCATTTTCTCCCAGCCAGTTTCGAACTAGCTGGTATTTCGATGAGATATAACAATCGATCCATAGTGCTCTGGAAGGTAAGGCAAAAAACTACCCCAACCCCTCCCCTAATTCTAACCCTAACCCTCCCTTTCCATTACCCTAACCCTAACTTTCCCTTCCCCGCAGCCTGACCCTAACCCACCATCTCCTGCAGTCTGACCCTAATTCTCCCCTCCCTGCAGCCTGACCCTAACCCTCCATCTCCCACAGCCTGACCTTAAC
>WWET01000029.1:256790-278686 GCA_011038615.1 Limnodynastes dumerilii
CCCCCTCCTACTCATTTGTCATAGCCAATAGTGTCCTTATTTTCTACAAATCATAGCAGTCCTCTTTTTAGAAAGAACTGGTATGTTGGATGTGAGCACTGCAAGCAGACAGGAAACTGACCCGTTTCGCAAATTCTGGGTGTCTGAACTGGACATAAGTCATACACATCATGAGCAGCTTGTGTGGGGCATCATTGTATGCTCTTAATAGTTGTTAATAGTTGCCATACAATGGACAAGGAGGGAAAGGGGTACAATTATTGCTGCTGCTGCCTGAGGTGGAGGATAATTTCTCTTATGGTTTTGGTCTCTTTATCAATTTCCCAATAGTCCACATTAAATACTGCACCGCGATGCTCTAGTAAATTCCACAATATAGAAACGTAGTTTACGAGACCAGATGTAAAATTTCCGCTGCGTTTGAGATGAGTAAATTTGTAGATAAATGATGTGTGGAGGAAGAGAATATTTTGCTACCAAAATCTAAGAAGTTCCGTACGGCTGTTTTCTTCATATGTTTGCTCTCTCAATGCTGTGTTTCCTACATCAAAGCCACAGAATCAGTGAATGGATTTTAATCAAAGCAAAAATCTAAAAGGGGGGAAGGGGTTTCCTGTAGCGGCCAGTGGTTTCCTGTAGCGGCCAGCGGTTTCCTGTAGCGGCCAGCGGTTTCCTGTAGCGCCCAGCGGTTTCCTGTAGCGCCCAGCGGTTTCCTGTAGCGCCCAGCGGTTTCCTGTAGCGCCCAGTGGTTTCCTGTAGCATCCAGTAGTTTCCTGTAGCTCCCAAAGTGCAATCCAGCCAAGTAAACACTGGAGACACTTTGTATCCGCACAAGACCATCTGAGCTCCAGCAAACCTCTCTGTTTCTAGAACCAGTTCCTTCAGATCACATTCCCCTTCCATGAAAGCTAATCCTTTGTGTGTATTAAGCAATTTGTGTATTTACCCTCGCAGATTCATGCTTTGAGGATGAATAATCAGAGGACTATGAAAGTTCTGCATGCTGCACCGCGGACAAAAGGCCCATTATAGGAGGATAATTACAGGTGGAACGTTATTGCGTTGCTAGTCCGTGTCTTGGTCGCAGGGCACCTGGACCCCCGCAGGACACGTTGTACATTCTGGGCATGTTACATAAAAGCTCCTCAGACATGGTACAGAAAGACGGTGAGTTCACAAGCTGATTTGTTAAATTAGTTCGGTAATGTCAGGGTTGCCGACACTCCCGGAATATCTGGGAGACTCACGAAATTCCGACAGTTACCCTGATATTCCAAGACAACCGGCCAATCTCCTGAAAGTCCCGCCCCCTGTCGCTCAATACAAAAATTCCTAGTGTTACTCTGGATTGGGTGGGACTTAATGACATCATTTTTTGTCATCAAGCCCCGCCCACTCCCGCCACACTGTGAAGAGCAGTGATGATGTACTGGGGTGGGGCTTCAGGGCACAATTTGCATAAATTATGTAATTAAGCTCCACCCCCATAACAACAGCTATTTCTCCCCTTGAAGACCTCCGGGAGGTAATAGAATGTAGGCATCGCTGAGTAACATCCCACATCCAACGAGGAGGCCCATATTTACTTTCTACACCCTGAGTCAGCTGTGTGAAGTCCACTTCATCTCAGCGAATTACAGTAACCCTTGATCGTTGTGTCTGTGTTTCCACGTTTTTCTTCCAAACTAAAAATATTGTTTTTCATTATTTTGTGACGTTCACAATAATAATTTCCGCCATTTTCAATCCCCGTGACGCTGTACGACCCTACTCTTGCGCAATGTGTTTGGCCTTGTAGCTGTATTGCGCTGAGCTGCTGTGTCCCCGTACGCTACCTGCCGCCATCGCTTGCCATCCAGAGTCCCCGCTGTGTGCGTGCTTTTAGATCACATGCAGCTCGTCCTTATTTTACCATCGCACCTACGGTCCGCACAATGCCTGACGATTTGCCTGCACCGTTTATTATGCTTAGTCCGGTATTATTATCATTACAATTATTTTTCTATACACATCAGTGAAACCCTGTCCAGTCCCTTTCACAGCTGGGAAAATAAAAATATATGTTGTTGGTTGGTTGTGTGATCGGGTTGAGATTCTGAGCAGCTGCAATCGTGTGGTGTCGGTTACTAGAAAGCGTCAGCGATGTTGGTTTCGTGTTTCGGCCGGTGAATACGCCTTATTATGCATTGTATCGAGGAATCCTGAAAAAGAATCCTTGTCTGTGTATTCTGTTACACTTCCTACATCCCTTCCTGTTACACACCTTTACGCGCCTCCACCTCGTTTCTTATCATGCCAATATATTCACGCTGACATCTCTTGCAGTGGGTAAAGGCTGCCGCTGGACCCCGCTGAGGATTCTGGGATTGATCGTCTGTATTTTTATCTCATTGGCTGGAATTGGCGTTACCGTCTGGGCTATAGGTAAGGACGGGATTTCTGCTCATCGAAACACATCGACATCTCAGAGTAAAGGACTGGAGGGTAACCTGAATAAAGACATAACACATATGTAAAATAATTGTATGCTATTATGGCGTATAAAGGGTAGAAAGATTGCATAAAAGACATTTTAAGAGTCGTCTGAAAAGTGGTATTGTTACACAACAGCTGCCCTCCTCATCACCATCCTTCACACTGCCTGCCATTCAGTGTAACCCTAGATCTCATTGTATGGTGTCCGTTACAGGCAACAGATGGGCTTCCCCAATGCAATAGAGCAACCATTACACAGGAATACAGAGAAAATAGCAAGTGGTAATGCAGAAGGGGGCAAGGATTAAATGTGCAGACAGGTTTAGATCATTATTTATGTATGTATAGCACTGGAGCGCTCAGCCCTCATATATGGAGCGCCAAGCACTGTTTTAAGCTGTCAGCCTCTAATAGATTCTATCAGGTTGCGGTCCCATGCAGCTCCACCCCCAGTCTTACCTGGCTCCGCCTAGTCCCACCCATATAGCCTCCTTGCTATGGTGGAGTCTGTCACCTTCCACCTTCTGGGTGGAGCTTAATAGTATAATTTCTGACATCGAAAACTGCTGCGGCCAAATGCGAGAGATTGACGTCCTCTCCCGGTATTACTGAATTCCGGGAGTCTCCCAGACCGTCCGGGAATATGGACAAGTATGGTTTAGAGTTGAGGGGGTGTGTCCTAAGTCCACTTTAAATTGTCATTTAATATTAAAGCTGCCCAGTATTAAAAAAATATATGGAGAAACAACCAATATGACATGGTGAGAAAAGGGAACAAAAGGATACAGAATAAACCTCTTTTTTGTACATGATCTGTACTTGGGAGAATATTTTTTATTATTATTATTATTATTATTATTATTATTTATTATACTCGTCTGAAGAATAATAGGAGGGTTTCTCCCTTGCTTGGAAAGACACGTGGGAACATTGTTACCATATTACAAAACCATTTACATGATTAATGGTCCCTGCTAGTTGATTGCATAGTTATAATCTAACTCTTTCCACCACTGCTGTCTGAGCCCCTTGTGTAATTATCGCCTGTTTTGTTCTCTTCCCAGTGACATACGTCATGAAGAATGAAAATGTGAATCTATATATAGGTAATCCATCTTGCCAGGAGAGGGCTGGAATGCGGGGATTTTGGCTGATTGTAGGATTGTGCTGTTTACCGGTTAAACACTTTGACAATGTGACGGACTAGTAATAAGAAGATAACAAATGGATTTGTAACTTTTGCCAATAGCATCGACACAAAAAAGGTCACATCTAAGATCTAAACAAATAAACTTTGAGAGCTAATATGTATTTTACTGGTTTGCTTTTAACCAAGATAATAACCAACAACAAAAATAAAACCCTTGGAATTTCACTACATTTCGATTGCCCATAGACTACAACCACAGATTAGATTTACTAAACGTCTCAAAAGAAAAAATGGGGATGTTGCCCATAGCAACCAATGAGATTCTAGCTGACATTCTCTAGTATGTAAGGAAAAATGAGAGCTAGAATCTGATTGGTTGCTATGGGTGAAATCTCCATTTTTCCTTTCGATGAGTTTAGTAAATATGAACTCTAAAAACATTTTATGCAGCATTATTATGATTACAAAATGCTTCCAAATGATTAGTGCATTCTTCGCATTCAGAACTTTGCACAAATAGTGAAAATGGAAAAGATTATTTTGGGGTATGTCCACAAATCTTTTCCACTAACAGGTGCTTATGGGATAAGGTTGGTTGACCAATAGAAAAGGAATCCTTTACTTTGGAGAACAGAAGATGCCACGTTTGGCTGGCAGTTATGTATTTAGCAGTCCATCTTACTAATGTGTTTAATATCGTTCCAGTCCTTAATTATCTTATCTTATCCCTTATTTGTCTCAGTCCAGGTGAATTCTCCAGATTATCGACTCACAGTTTACGATGAACGAGAGAAGATGTGGCGCCTGGTCTGCTCGTCTAAATCCAATGGAGCCGTAGCGTCATTAAGCTGTGAAGAAATGGGCTTCATCAGGTACCGATTGGCCTCAGATAAGTAGACGTTACATTACCGTCACCTCGGTTTTCTGGTTAATCGTTCATCTCAATGCCTGAGAGATCCAAGGTGTTACCTTGTAACGTGTTAATAATTCGGGGAATATCAATCAGGTTAATCTCAGCGCTATGATGTGTGCATTCAATCTACACAACATGTATTATAACCGATGTAGAGTGTTATTGGGTCATCCAGGGACAACCAAAGAATTTTGGAACCGGTAACATAACTGGATCTCTTTTATAACACACATTTGATTATGAAAAGCAAAATAGCTAAAGTCATGTTGTGTTTATTCTGAAGGTTGTTTACTTTGGGTCAGAATAAGGAAGTTTGGCAAATATTTTTCGAGAGGGACCGCACCATAAAATGAACTTTTTGGGGCACATTAAGACTTCTGATGGTTCCTCGTAGACCAGGGGTTTCATGGAACCAATGGGAATGCAGTCTGGCTCTTCCAGATCACAAATGGGCATTCCTTCTTAGTCAGTGTAGAGTATAGGCGTTCTGTCTTAATGTGTACCCATCTAGATCTGGTTATCGTACAAATACAGGCATCAAAACGCGTCAGTCTGGAGTTCTGAATACCAGCCCAAATTTCTATACTATGTATATAGCTAGGATGTGGATGGCAGAGTAGCACAGTGAATAGCATTACCCAGTCACATCACTATAGTAACAAGTTTGTGTGGTACTAACTGTGTGAAGTATATGTTACCCCTGGGTATCTTTTGTCTACTCCACAATGGAAACTGGTGTCATTTTAGCCTTAGGTTAACCTATGACATCATAACTATGACATCATACCTATGACCATAGACACTGTAAGGGAACTGTGCCCCCTTAGATTCAAGGTTGCATCTGGGGTTTGGGCTTGTGAGCTCTGACCCCAGAAGGGGTGACAGTGACAGACAACGGCTTAGGGCAATGCAAATGGTTCTTTGAGTGACTACGATATCTCTCTATCGTTTCCTAAGGTCGATGAGCCACCAAGAGCTCCGAGTGGAGACTGCGGGAACCAATGGGAGCTCAGGATATTACTGTGTCCAGGAATCCCAGCTGATCAGCGCTAAAAGACTGAATGACCTATTGTACATGTGGTAAGTAGCTTTATTCCTCAATACAGTGAGGGGGAGAGAATAATCCCAGCTTACCTGCGTTTAACATTAACATTCAAAATTAGAAATGAAAAAAGTTTAAATTAATTTGCCTTAACCTAGTAGTCAGATGCTGGGTGTGTAGGGAGAGAGAGAGAAGCAGTGATGTCACTTTATAGGTCCTTGTGCGGCCTAACCGGGGGTTACATCTTGAGGCCGTATCTCCAGAAGGACATAAATACATTTAGAGGGTGTGCAAAGAAGAGCAACTAACATGGTCCATGGCCTGTGTCACGCACCATACAGAGACAAACTAGAGGATGTAACATGTATAGCTTGGAGCAGAGAAGAGCAATTAAAATGATGCATGGTCTGAGTCACACACCATGCAGAGAAAGACTAAAGGAAGTAACATGAATAGCTTGGAGCAGAGAAGGGCCAGAGGTATATGATAGCAGCTTTCACATATATCAAGGGATGTAACCACGTACAGGAGGGGACATTATTGAAAGGAAGACTTGTATTAGAACATGAGGGCAGGTGATACATGGAATAACCTCCCATTTGAGGTGCTAGAAGCTGACTCATTAGAACAATGTAACCATACATGAACTAAATCTAAGGATATCCTCAATCTTAAACAAAGTTGATCAAATAGGATCTGGGGGTCAGTATGGTTTAAAAAGTAATTTTTGCTTATTCATAACTTTATTAAAGGATTGAAGAATTTTAAAAATAATTAGAATTAAAATAGTTTCTTCTTTCTTCTCCTGTAGTGATTGTCCTAGTGGTCGCTTCCTCTCCGTTCAGTGTCAAGGTAATGGCAGCTACAGACATTTATAGCCCCCAGGGACTGCAGGAGATGGGAACGTTATGGGGTGACAGACAGAGGGGCAGATTCTATTCTCCGCGATGATATGTAAAGCTGGACGGAGGGACTGTGACTGATGAAGGAAGTGACCGGTCACCTGATTCTCCCTTTTGACCCCCCAGACTGCGGGCGGCGGAAAATGGCTGTGGACCGGATCGTGGGGGGACAAGACGCGGCGCTGGGTCGCTGGCCCTGGCAGGTCAGCCTGCGGTATGATGGCGTGCACTTGTGTGGAGGCTCCTTAATATCCAGCGAGTGGGTGGTGACTGCGGCGCACTGCTTCCCTGAGTAAGTACTCGCAACCGAACCATTTAGACAGAGCCGTAACCAGGGGTGTGCGATCATAGCAGCGCCGGATTACCAAATAGGGAGAGTAGGCACCGGCCAATGAACCGGCGACAAGGGGTCAAAATAACATGGATTTGATCTTGAAAGAAAATGATAAAACTTTTTCCATTGTTTCCAAAAGGCAGAAAAAAATAATAATTAATCTCTACATTAAAGACGTTATAGAGGAAATACTGTATTAATGTATTGTGCCCAGTAACAACAATGGGCCGTATTCAGAGAACCGCTTTCACAGCGAATTTTGTGCGTATTTTTAGGGATGTTTCAACTGTACATGCGTAGTCACTTGTTTTACGTAGTATACATAGACTATACGCGCCTCACTGACGGATTTGTGAATCGCACTTGGGTACATACGGAGGGATATGAGACTCAAAAATACGCACGTGAAAATTAAAATAAAAATGGGCGGGGGAGGGGGGGCATTTCAATGAAGGGAAGTGGGCGCGAGTAACATGGATTTCAGGTACGGAGCACACATACGCACGCAACTGCTCACGGAAAGTTACAAATGGTCTATGGAGGCGGAAGTCACTGACAGTATGGAGAGATGAGGGGAGCGTCATGGGAGCGTCGTGAGTGTGAGGGGGTGTGGCCTGCACCGGTCGTGCGTATAATTGCGTTCCTTCAAGGAAACGGATCTCTGAATGCGGCCCAGTAACATATACCATAGACTGAGACGTCAGAGTCACATTACCGTCTGTCTCTTAAAAGCTCATCTTCCGTCAGCTGTTAGTGCAATCCCACTAGAGGGCGTGAGCGAAAGGGCCCCAAGATTTTGACTGCACTGGCAGGGGCGTTTTAAGAAGTGAGGGGGCCCGTGTGCAGGATTTGTACATGGCCCCCCCACCCCCTTACCTGAGAATGGACTGTCCAGATTTGCAGGGCTTAACGGCGCTGTAACTCTCGCCCCGTGAATCGGGACAGTCCAACCGCAGGGGAAGGGGGACTAATTTGGCGTCTATTTCTCCCCTCCGGAAGATATTAGAGGGAAGAAATAGATGCTGAATGGCCCCTCTTCCCCTGCCAACCCAGGGTGCAGGATGCATGCCACAGGGACCCCTGTTCTGAGGGGCCCGTGTGCACTGCACACCCTGCACCCATTATAGATACGCCTATGTGTACTGGATAGAGGCTGTCACCAAGGGCACAAAGGCCAATCGGGGTGTCATTAGGTCAATAGTTAATAGTTGAAGGTTGGGGTTTGCAGTGATTTTGCCCCTGGTGTTATAATGTTGAGCTATGGCTCTGCGGTTAGCACATGGAATGTGATTCTCTCCAGCCTGGGTAGTAAGTTACGCAGGTCGTGGGTTTGTATTGCCTCATGTTGCATGTTTAGACGTTTATATGATGTAAATGTGATGTGATGGCACCTGGAAGAGCTTTGCATTAATCGGGTGATAAAGAAGACTGCTCCTCGTCCTTATTTACATAATACATGCGAGTAATACAGTATTATTCAAAATAGTTCCTATAAATGATTATTATTTTAAGTTTATGACTTTAGTGACCGATCTTTTGATCTGCAGTAACTAAGCACCTGATACAGACATCCACAAAAGCGGCGTTTTTTCGCAAAGAGCTGACTCTGACTCTACGCATTTCGATTATGAAATGGGATCTGACAGTTCTGTAACGTCACACTTTTTGCATATGTGAGGTGCGCTTGGTGGGAGGGGGAGGTACAGTATGTAGATTTTCATTTCAGTACGTCCCTATTTTCCATGAAGATGGTGCGGAAACTCTAAGGCGGGGTCCTGCTGGAAGAAGTCTCTTGCGTGTGAGAGGAGTGGCTGAGGATCAGTATTGGAACTTTGCTGTTGCTGCCTTCGGAGCTCTGACCAATATATCATAAGAGGAAACCTCATTTATCAGCTGATAAAGAATTCAATATTGGAGAGATAGGGGACAATGGCGGGGCTTAACGCTGCAAATTGTCACCAAGATAAGCCCCCAATAATCAGAGCTGCTGTTTACAGCCTTACGAATCAGAGGGGGCGGGGCTTGGTGCAGCTTAATGTGCTTAGTGTGGCTCCTCCCCCTTCATTTTCCACTGGGCCCTCTCCTGGTGGGGTATGGAATTAACCATTGCATGCCCTCTGCATTCTGTCCTATTATTTCCTATCCGTGTTGCTGCAGATCTCTTCTGTAATCTAAGGGCCTGGCATTTAGGAAATAGTGATCAGTTGTGACTAAAACACTGGCAATGTTTGTTTCCTCAGGAGGAACCGCGTGGTGAGTCTTTGGCGAGTGTTTGCCGGCGGCGTGTCGCACCTCTCGCCCCGGGGGTACTTACAGGGCGTAAAAAGCGTCATTTACCATGCAGAGTACTTACCTTTTCTGTACCCAGACAGTGAGGAGAACAGCAATGACATTGCCCTGGTCCATCTACTTACCCCCCTCACTCTCACAGGTAGGTTACCATGCAGGGCCTTATATACCAGTCTATGGAGCACTGGCCGTTATACAAATAGCTGCAACGCACGATAGATCTTATTACCGCAGCCACACTGCGCAGTTCATCCCACGCAACTTTAGGGAACTGAACTGCACAATAAAAGCAGTTCGGAAACACATTGCCACAGTGTCAATATCTAAAATAATAATAATTTACAACAATTTTCATGAGGGAGAAATAGTGATTGTTAGATCCATTCAATCTGTTTCTTCACTTGAAGATTTATTATTTATTTAGTAACGGGTGTTTATATAGTGCTATCAGATTACACAGCGCTTTACAGAGAATATTTCACATTCCCATCAGTCCCCATTGGAGCTACATACTAAGATCTCTAACACACACACACACAGTAGGGTAAATTTATTCAGCAGCCAATTAACCTATCAGCATGTTTTTGGGGTGTGGAAGGAAACCCACACAGACAAGCGGAGAACATACAATCTCCACACAGATAAGGCCTAGTCTGGGAAATGAACTCATGACCTCAGCGCTGTGAGACACAATTCTACTCACTGAGCCACCGGTGTTATTGAATATTTTTGAATTTTGTCCAAGAAAAACTGCACACTTATAAAAAATATGATTTGTAAACATGCGCAATCTAGGTAGGTGTATGGCGCCTGGTGATCAAAGGGGTCTTTCAAAGCTTCCAGACACAGGACTAAGTACTTTATGCAACTTACATCTACTACATAGTTCCAAGGCGAGAAATAGGTGGTGTAGTGTTAGTCCCCTGGAATCAGACGTGACTTGTGTGTGGAACAAATGTTTTGACTTAAACAGCTCTTGTTTCTCTCTCTGTGTTTCTCTCATGGTTTCTAAGCATGGCGTATGCTCATTTCTGAATAAACTCCAGAGAGAGGGAACGCCTATACTGTACACTGACTGAGAGAGAACACCCACTCGTGCCCTCAGCTCTGCCCCTCTGTTGAGAGCGCCATTGTACTTCTATCTATTGGGTTGGATTGTGTTCTAATCGATTAACACTTATTCATATGAACAATGTGGAGTAGAGACCACGGGCCAGATTTACTAAGCTGCGGGTTTGGAAAAGTGGAGATGTTGCCCATAGCAACCAGATTGTAGCTGACATTCTCTAGTATGTAAAAGGAAAGTGAGAGCTAGAATCTGATTGGTTGCTATGGGCAACATCTCCACTTTTCAAAACCCGCAGCTTAGTAAATCTGGCCCCACATCTTAAATTGACTCAAAATTCTAATGTCTGTACCCAGCCATGTGTAGCTATCCTGCTAGTGTAGTACATAAATCTACCCACTAGATGGCAGACTGGAGAAACAAAGACAAAGAAGCCATTCAATGGTTTCCATTCGGAAACATTTTCTGTGTTTTAAAAATCCCTGCAAGAGATAAGAGTCTATCTATAACCTAAATCATAAAATAGGTCTTCAGTTTTGTATATGCTTTTTTTGCAACAAATGTTACATTTATGACTTATTTATCCCTGTTTTTCCAGAATATGTTCAGCCTGCCTGCCTCCCTGCCCTGGGGCAGCAGATTATAGATGGAAAGGTGTGCACAGTGACTGGATGGGGTAATACTCAGTATTACGGTGAGTGATGTCTGAAAGTCCAGGTTATATCACCCTCTGCCAATTAATAAAAAATAGTGCAATTTACTGTTTGAGATATAACAAAGTTTGCACATTGCTGCCAGAATCCTATGTAATAACTTACAACCTAACCTTAATCCAAGCCCATATTGATCTATTCAAAAATCAATATTTGTCAAGATTCTTTTGCCATCACAAAACACAGGGGTCTGTTGCTGACTGTACACTATTGGCTTCTATCATCAGTTAGAAAGGTGATCATTCATGTGAGCACTGATCAGGCAGCTGTTATACATACAGATGTGACCAGATACACCATGTATAGTGAATCCACCCACTGGGGAAAGGTAATCAGGAAATGCTGAGAAAAATAAGTGTGTCTACTCACTATTTAGTTATAATTGGGACTCCTGCTGAGCATTATTAATGCAGCTCCTGCTGTATGAATAAATGGGTGACATCAATTCTATTGAGCAAGCTTAGCAGGAATCCCGATTACAACTAAATAGTGAATAAACAGACTTTAATGCTTTATTTAACTGTCTACAATTAGCTTTACTCCCCATGTCGCAAAAGAATCCCCACAGAGTGTAAAGATTCGCAAGTCAATCATCTCATTGGGTAAAGTCAGGACTCTTGCTGAGCACTGTCAATGCAGCTGACTTAACCCATTCATACACACAGTGGGAGCTTCAGAGCAGTGAGTAATATAGTTTCAGCCCAGAAGCTCCTGCTGTGTGAATGAATGGGTGACACAGCTCCATTGCACAATCTCAGCAGGAGTCCCGATTATAGCTAAAGGATGAGTAAACAGACTTCAATGCTTTATTTAACAGTCTACAACTAACTTTACTCTCCATGGGGTAGATCCAGAACTACATTTGTCATACGTTTACTCGCGTAGCGTATTTACGCGTGCGTACCTTCTATACACTCCCCTTGGCACACTCCTTAAATGTATGTATTTTGTCAAGATACACTTTTCAAACCCTACCTTAATTTTTGCCAACGTAACCGCAGTGATCCGCACACGTACGTATGGCCAACACGTATTTACGCAGCTAAGCACGCCCATACTGTACACTTTAAATACAAATCCCCGCCTACTTAACGCATTTCAGACGTATTTTGGACTCACGTAAAAATGGCACGCCCACACGTAAGTATATACATGACATACGTGAATGGCCCATACGTTCACATTTACGCTATGTTACTGAGCGTATTTTCTATGGTGCGCATGCGCAGTACTTACCAAAAGGCGATTTTACGTCTCCGCCACACGTAAATTCGCCCACAAGCGTTGTTCTGGATCTGGCCCCATGTCAGAAAGAAGCACCATAGAGTGTAAAGGTCCGTAAAACAATCATCCCATAGAGTAAAGTTACTGAGGTCCAACCATGATATTGTATTTGGTTGCTTCATGGTCATCATCTGACATAAATTTCTTCCAGTCTTGATGGTAATCTAAACATTGCTGATGGGTTGTTGATGGGTATTAGCAGTTAAGTCAACATCTAACCAGTCAACAGTATCTCAACTCCTTGAATCTTTTTTGTGTTAGAGAAATTATTTACATTTATTCTTCAGTGGACTATAACATTTTTGGGCGCCCACATTGAGTTTAACAGTCCCCCTCAATTATTCTAAGAATGAGGACTCTTGCTGGGGCAATGTCTTGGTGAGTTATTTAAAGTTGGCATATCTAATTGTCGCTAAATTGTGGTTCCATAGTCCAAAATAAATATATGAAAACAAAAGACATTATGTCATCTTATTTATATTTTATTATGTTATTAAAATGTGTGCACTGCAACCTATAGCCCACTGTAGCTCATTGCGTTAATATGTCCTATTCCTTAGGTCAACAGTCAGACATCTTACAAGAAGCGTCTGTGCCAATAATCAGTAGCTCTGTATGTAACCAGCCGGACTATTACAACAACCAGATCACCGGGAAGATGTTCTGTGCTGGCTACGCCGAGGGCGGTATTGATGCTTGCCAGGTGACCAATTTCTTTCCATAGGCTGAGGGTTATATAGACGACATATTTATATGTAATTTCTGAATAATATTATATGATTTTTATGGTGTGTTTCATTAGTATAATTAATTTTATTCTTAGCAAATAATGGGGTCTAGACATGTCACATACAATAATATAAGTGGTTTAAATTAGGATTTGGGAATGGTACCTTGTATACAGAATATAGTATATTCCCTGATCCCTGCTATACCCTACATGTACTTTGTAGTGTTCCATTCCCAGACCCATATTATACCTCACATTTTTTTATAGTATTTGCCATTCAAAGACCCTTTTTATACTCCACATGTTCTTTTTATACCTTTGTACCTTGTTCAGGCCCATAATATACCCATGGCAACCAAAACAAAAATTATAACTCTACCAGGTCAAGAAAAATTGATACCTTTGCCCATTGATTGCACGGCCTCAAGATTTCATGCAACTGGGAATCTTGTTTTCTATGTATGAGTTTATAACATCATGAATTAGGACCCAACGGCGGCGGATTCATTATTATTCCCTGACTTTGGAGTGTCTCCTGCAGGGGGACAGTGGCGGTCCTTTTGTTTGCGAGGACACCATCTCACGCACTTCAAGATGGCGTCTCTGTGGCATTGTGAGTTGGGGAATAGGCTGCGCTATGCCAAATAAACCTGGAGTTTATGCCAAAGTGGATCAATACCAGAGCTGGATCTACAGAGCCATGAAGGCGAGTATCTGCCATACATCTGTAGACGTTCAAAAAATTGATTCATCTGAGTTTAATATTAAATAAAAAGCAACACTGGAGTTTGATGACATTTCAATTCTCGATTATTGACACTGATCTTTCATTTTATGTGTATTTTATTGTGAAATATCTAAGAGGAAATGTGTGACTTTGTTATCGCTCAGTTTTGATCAGATATAAAGATTCAAAGGGACCCATCCCACGTGCATGGACGTCCAACAGCCGTGGGATACCTTAAGTCCTCTTTAGCTCAGCCTACTTATCCAAAGCCCCACCCCTTTTCCTTATGTCTGGATGTGTACACAGAGAGGGAACGCCTATACTGTCACCTGACTAAAAGGGAATGCCCACTTATCCATAGCCTAATTTGTGCATCTGAGCGATTGCTTGCTAGACATCTTACATCAGTCACACTCTGTTCTAAGCGCTTGACCCTACGTTAATATTTCGCCACTTAAAATGGCGATGGATATTAATTCAGGATCTCTTAGTCACCCAAATCCCCGCCCCTTACTGTAAATTTTAATGCTATATCACAGACACTTGTGTGCGCAATCCACCCCGTTGTCAGAAGCCATTGGAAGTGTCCGAAAATGGATCTTGGGGTTATTCGGATTCCCTTTCCATTTGGGTCATTCGGAACATGGCTCAAATGTGAAAATTGTAGAAGCGGTCTATTGAAATATTAGAACCATGATAGATTACTACATATTATAGCGTGTACGGCGTAGAAAAGCACCTGCAACCCGACTCAACTGCGTGATGAGAAAGAGTCTAGTTTTGGCCTTAAGAATCACATTTTTCCAACTTTGGGCTGGATCCAGACCTTGTTAAGTGCATGAACTTAGTTACTCCTGGGCTAAACCATGTTGATTTCAGGGGGAGTCAAGTAAATTGCATACTTTGCAAGCAGGGATATATCTCTAATTTGCTTACTGCATACAGATACTGACCAGCTTTACTATCACACTGTTATTTAGACTTGGGATAGGAAACATCACCTCTCAACACTAATACTGTTTGCAGCAGATGAAATATGACTCCCCTGAAATCAACATGGTTTAGCCCAGGTGTAACTAAGTTCATTCACTTAACAAGGTCTGGATCCAGCTGTTTGTTATTAACATTGGGGTAGATCCAGACCTAAGTTCTTTTTACGTTCGATCTCGTAATGTATTTACGCTATTGTAAATGCTATGCACTCCCCTAGGCCCTCCCCTCACTCGTATGTAGTTTACTTGTATTACATTTGCCAAACCCTACCTTAACTTTTCCAAGCGTAAGTACGGACATAAGTAATGGATTCATTTATGTATCGGCCTAACCCGGACCATATTGTACAATTGAAATGTCTCCCTCCGCCCACAAAGCGTATTTCTGGGTGTCTGGAAGACCCGCCCATTTGTTCGTATTTACGCTGAAGTTATATATGATCAGAGTTACGTTGCGTAACATCTGCTGTGCACATTACATACTTAAAGGCGATTTTACGACTGCGGCTGGCGCAAATGGGCACTCGTACGTTGCTCAGGATCTGGCCCATTGTGTTTAAATTGTGTTTGTCATTTTTCAGACCAAATCTGAGGCCACCGGGGTGATCGAGATGCAATGAAGACTCTTTGGGGCTTAACTGTGATTCCGGATTCAAGACGACCATTTTTTTTTTCCAGCATTAGAAAAAGACAATGACTGGAGTCCTCGCAGCCATTCTAATCATCTCCGTCCAATCATAAGATGTTACTTCAATACGCTGCTACGATCTTGCGATGCTGGTGAAGAACTCAGGAGATTCAGAAACTTGCTATCCATCACCATCGTCGGCTTGTATTGGAAGATACCAAATACTTTTTCCTACTACTGTATATTACTAGTCTGACGGTGGATTTATACAAAATACATTTATTTAGATTTCCAAGAGGAGAAATGTCAAACAGTTGGGCAGATATTAACAATAGTTATAGTAATAGTGCATATAGAAAATGAATTTAATGTCCGTGGTTGGAAGCTGGTAGCCACGCTGCACATGTGAATCAGGGGCATGACCTAAATAGATTTGGGCAGAGGTGGATGAATGGGAGGGTTATCTTTGAATTCACGTTTTTGCTGGCCGATACTTTGTATAGGTGTAAAGGTTTTTGCCCTGTTTGGGTTGAACATTTTCAGTGTGTATGCCCGGGGAAAGAGGTCATTTTATGACAGGAATTTGGCTGAGCACTTTATGTTGGAGGATGTAGAAGTATCTGTTTCAATCCTGTAACTATAGAAAATTGATGCAATATAAAACTCTGGGGAGATAGTTTAAAGAATTTTGATGCCATAAAGTCATAAATCTCATATTTTTGTGGGTACACTAGAAACAGCCACCTTTTCAGCAACCACGCCAGAAGATGCAATGGTGCAGGATTTCTATATTGCCTGGCGCATTAGTGGAGACATATATAGGTCTAAGGGCACTACAATGAGCTGAAGGCCTAAATAGGGGGGATTGTTCTACTAACGTGTTCTGTCTATAGATTGAGCTGACTACTGCCACTTTTTCACTGACCAAATCACAAATTAATAGGTTCTTTGGCTTATAACGCCATGTTTGCATCCATTGGTGCATTTATGAATGGCTTAAGAGTGGGCAGCAAAGTGGGGGGTAAAGTTGTTATCTTCTGATGCCAAAAATTGGGCAAAATATATTTTTGCTAATAAATATGGGATGGCACACCACCCCCGAGACCCCCACAACCACTTGTAAGACCACCATTTTAAACTGCGGGTAAGAAATCTCATTGAACCTCAATGGAGTTGAGTTGGCACATTTTGAGCAACCCCCAATGTTCTTCTTTACTTGATGCTATTTTTAATCATAAAGAGTAAGAATAAGAAGAGCACACCCAATGATCGGTGAAGGCTTCATAGACATCATGCTTTGAGCATCCGTGATCGAGAGAGAGCTGCTCTTTGTAAGGAAAATTTCAATAGTGTTATGTAAAGATAGGGATGCAATAAAAAGGGTCCCTGTTGCCTGCACAGTGTCATGAAATATGTAAGATGTAAAATTTTTAAGCTAAAGCAGGAGAATTTGGTTGTAGTTGAGGAATGACGGTTGATAAGGCTTGCAGGCACTGACATTTCTTAAAAGTAAAAGAACAGCTTTTGCCCACAACAACCAATCATATTTCAGTTATCGCTTATCTAGAATGTGCTGGATAAGTGGAAGCTGGAATCTGATTGGAGGGTATAAGTGAGAGTATACATTTCTGACAATGTGATTGGTCTGTATGGATGTCTGGATATCCACAAAGCACCCAAAGCAGGAAATTTGCTCCAAAAAAAAAAGACCAGCAAACAAACCAACTCTTTTGTGTGTCCGAATTGTGTCATTACATTGACACGACTCGATGGTGCTTCCCTAAAATATGACACATTGTATCTGAACGGAACCCTGTGTGTTCTACATTTTTTACCTCAGTTTACAGAAATTTTACACAAATTTTAAAATTGAATTAGCCATTCCACAGAGGTGCAACAGTTTAGCCTTTCATTCTCAATGTCAGATTTAAACTAAATTTGTAAATTCACTTATTATAGAACAAAGCAAATATTTACCAAAATACCTTTGTAAACTTTACGCATCTTTTATTAAATGCCGGTATATCGTTGACATGAATTCCAAACTTCTGCTAAATGACTATTATTTGTAACCTCTCATTTTATCAGTAAGGGGTTTTGATCATATGAACTTGGGGCCAGATTTACTAAGCTGCGAGTTTGGAAAACTGGAGATGTTGCCCATAGCAACCAATCAGATTCTAGCTAACATTCTCTAGTATGTAACAGGAAAGTGAGAGCTACAATCTGTTTGGTTGCTATGGGCAATATCTCCACTTCTCCCAACCCACAGCTTAGTAAATCTGGCCATAACTTTTTGTAATTATTGTGCAACTTTCTTTTCCTAACACATGCAAAACGGACTGATCTAAAATGAAACCTTAAACCAAAGATGTGTACAGAAAAATTCTTCAGTGGTTTCAAACGTTTCTTTTTGGTCTATCATGTTGTCTGGGAACTGTGTATACAAATCCATTTGATGTGTTTGGATACTGAATATGTTAGCGGCCTGCACAGGATCTGAGAGATGAAATGAATTGATGTTGATCAGTGCCACAATTTTAGACCTGTGTGCTAATATACTGTATACTGATCTTTTTACTCTTAATTCATACTTTTATGTACTTTTTAAGTATGCCAATAGATGTTACTGCCTTATGTACCATGTATGTATGTATGGAAAGTCAAATAAATGTACAGTTTAAAAAAAATATGGAGACATTGAATCTTCTGTAAGGTTCTTTAACTTTCAGCTGTTTTAATATCGTCAGGTGATTTTCGCACGCAAGGTTCACCTGACTGAACTGGAGGGTGCATGCGCCCTCCAGATGTTACGCGTATGCCAATAGATGTTACTGCCTTATGTACCATGTATGTATGTATGGAAAGTCAAATAAATGTACAGTTTAAAAAAAATCTGGAGACATTGAATCTTCTATAAGGTTCTTTAACTTTCAGCTGCTGCTGTTGGCCCTTTTATTAGGCAGGGTGTATGATTAATCGTTTTGGGCCGTATTCGGAGATACGTTTTTTTTATACGCAATTATACGCACGCACAGCGCAAGGTAACACCCACCAACAACCCTGACCCTCCCATTTCCCGGACGTGCTGTCAGCCACTTACAAGTGCCTAGACCACTCTGTTCTTTCCAGGTGTAGTTGCGTGCGTATATGTGCTCCGTCCATGTCATTCTTTATAACCGCGCCTCCCTGCATTCATTTCAATGCCTCCCCCCACCCACTTTTATGTTCATTTTTCCGTGCGTCGGAGATTTGTGCGTATGTCCCCAAGTGCGATTCACAAGTACGTCCGTGAGGTACTCACGTGTGCGTATAGTCTACATAAAGTACGTAAATAAAGTTACTTCGCATGCGCAGATGATCCGCTCCTAAAAATCTCTGAATACGGCCCCTTGTCTGCATTCCACTTGTGCAATAGTCTGATTGACCGGTATGTTTAGAGGATCTCCCTGATGCTATGACTATACTATACTCATTTCATCCCGTGGCCAGGTGCTCGGCCAAATGACTTAGTAGTTTGTAGCCTATTTCTGATTCCCTCAGCTATCAGACATTTTTGTTAGGAGCCTGGGAAATTGTAAAAGGTGTGTTCCCAGCTTTAGCCACAAGGAGGCAGCGTCTGCAACTTTTCAGTTTGATAAGAATGGTGCAATCATGTTACTGAAAAGAAGTGAACAAATTTAAACCCATGTTTATTCCTATAGAGACAGGGACATGGTAAAGATTGTAAGGGTCTATTTAGAAAGGAGAGAGAGCAGAAATTCCAAAAATCCACCTGCTTTTTTCCTAACGAGAACTCTAGCCGCGCTTTCTTCATATCTGTCTATGCTGCACAGGAGACGCCAGAAGAGACAGGCAGGCGGTGAGACTCGTGTATACCATAGTTGCCGACTCTCCCGGAATGTCCTGGAGACTCTTGAAATTCGGGCAAATCTCCCGCAAGGGACTTGAGGCTCGTGGTTTCCATGAAACCACGGCCTCAAGTCCTGTGGATTGGGGTGTGCCCAGTGTGTGCTTCATAGCCTGTATGATTGTCCCAATCAATGGATGGTGATCCTAGAAGGTATGGAATATTGCTATCTTTAATCAGATTAAACCCCTTCATTTGGACAGGTGTGGGCCATCCGGTACAATGCGATACACCGTGTTCCGATAATGCAGCCGCAACACCAGGGATTTTTTACAGCTTCAATCAACTACTCCAATGGTGAAAGGTAATATTTTACTCTAACCCTTCCCTTCCAGCAGCCTAACTCTAACCCTCCCCTAACCTTAACTTTCCCCTCTCCGGAACCTAATTATAACCCTTCCTATTCCACAGCCTAACCCTAACCTTTCCTGTCTTGCAGCCTAACCTTAACCCTCCCACCTCTGAAGCTTAACCCTAACCCTTCCTGTTCCACAGCCCTACCATAAACTTTCCTGTCCCACAGCTTAACCTTAACTCTCCCATCTTCAGAAACTAACCAGAACTCTTCCTGTTGTGCAGCCTAACCTTCCCTGTCCTTTAGCCTAATCTTAACCCTCCCTCCTCTAAAGCTTAACCATAACCCTTTCTGTTGAAGCCTAACCATAAACTTTCCTGTCCCACAGCTTAACCTTAACTCTCCCCTCTCCGGAGCCTAAAACCCAATCCTTTATGTTCTGAAGCCTAACCCTCACCTTCCCTGTCCTTGAGCCTAACCTTAACCCTCCCCTCTCCAGAGCCTGACCCTTATTAAAATCTGTCGACAATGGTGCAGCCTTTCACATCCCCATTTGGACATGCGGACATTATGGTGAGACTGACTCAGTTCTCTGGACGTTCTTCATCATTTAATTTATAGGAAACTAATTTATCAGCATAAAATGTGAGATATGTTTTTATGAGTGACTGGTCTCATCCAGAATCCCGATCTACAGATAAATAAATACACCTCAGGAAAGACTAAATGGCTTCCGGGGCTGTACAATTACATGTGAAGTTCTAAGTTCTCTCTTAAATAAACACCATTTATCTTGTTTACTCTGTGTGGAAGCATTCCAGCAAAACCCCCAACTACCGGGCTCTTTACAAGGCAATAACCACTGCGCCTTGATACAGATCTCCCGTTGGTTGTGCAGAGACACAGACACATCAAATCTGGTTTGGTTTGGAACAGAGATAACGCAGAACAATCATTTATTTGCAAGATGCTATCAGAGATCTTGTGAAGTCTACACAAGGGGCAATAAAGTCTGTGGTCATATTCTGGGAAATAAGTCATCCATTAGAAGGGTGAACCCTACGGTGATTCCAAACTGCCTAAGTCCCGTTTCCTGAGATGTGACAATAAGGTGGTTTAATGTCGCCCACCAAGGGCCAGATTTCCTAAGGGGCGGGTTTCCAAATCGCTGTATTTACCAAGGGGGGATTTATAATCACCATTGATGTCTGCCAATGTAGCTTAAAATCTTCCTGTGTCCTTTAATGTATAAAAAAATGAAATAAAACCTATACCAAAAAGTTATAAATTGTCTATTGTATTGGTTTGTTTACTATTTATTAGCAGGTTTTTATATATAGCACTATCAGATTCCAAAGTGCTTTCCAGAGAATATTTCACAATCACATTGCTCCCTGCAGCTATTGAAGTTACATGCTAAGTTCCCTTACACAGACACTATGGTTAAATTAGTTAGCAGACAATTAACCTACCAGCATGTTTTTGCAGTGTGGGAGGAAACCGAAGCACCCGGAGGAAACCCACGCAGACACAGGGATAACATACACACTCCACATTGCTAAGGCCTAGTCCGGGAATGAGACTCATGACCTCAGCGCTGTGAGACACAATGCTGCCCCGATAAGAAAATCCATTAACTCATAATGGAAGTGTGCCATTAACGCTTACCATGCTGGCACTTATAGTACTAGAAAGCACAGCATGCCCATGTGTCACAGAGGCATGCTGTGACTTTTAGTACCATAAGCAGCAGCAGCATGCTAAGGGTTAATGGTCATTGCTCCAAGTATTATATGATCAAAAACTATGTGTCCCCATAAAGTATTGTCTGATACCAAAAGAGAGTTAAAAAAAAATAATTGTACGTTTTGGTATCAGACAATCATTATTTTTTTTGTTTAACTGTTTTTGACTTTTTTTTTTTTTTCAAAATGAGTGTCGATTTTCCCCAAATCTACTCTCACACCCACTTCTTTTTCCTCTGGCAATTTTTTTGGGTGAATTTTCAGCAATTGTTTAGAAATTGCAGTATAGTAAATACAGCAATTTCTCTGTTCTGCTGTTTCTAAATCGCCATGGCGATGATAAAAATGACGATTTAAAAAAGCCATCATTTTGGAGGATTTAATGGCGATTTGCCTTTAGTAATTTCAGCAATTACAAAATTGCTGTAGTTTACTAACACAGTTTTAGTAAATCTGGCCCAGATACCTGGTCAACCCCACCATATAGGAATAACCGAACATGCCTCTACAAGGGGGTGATGGAAATGATAGAAAAGAAGCTACAAGAGACAACCCACTCTCTTACAGTGAAACTAAATAAATTACAATTGGGGTATAATGTCCTATATCTGTATAGAGTGTAATAGAATTGTATTATTATCATGTCCAGTGGTCAGGTCATGTTGGGGTGTAGTGTCCTATGTCTGTATAGAGTGTAATAG
>WWET01000029.1:297825-309076 GCA_011038615.1 Limnodynastes dumerilii
CCCCAATATTCACCATAATATGCCTGCAGCTCCCCTATCCCCCCCCAGTATTAACCATAATATACCACAAGTCCCCCTCAGTTACTTACTTACCAGTCACCTTCCTCCTCTGCGGCGCTGTGTCTGTAGACAGGAAGTGCTCATACAGGAAGTTACTGTATGAGCTGCAGAGCGATGTTCTGTGAGTACTGCAGCAGCTCATACAGGAACTCCTGTATGAGCGCTGCTGCCAGGTTGTATAACGGGGGGGATAGGCGCCGGACATTCCCCCGCTCACCGCTATACAGATTGGCAGCGTTCATACAGGAGAATGTATGAACGCTGCTAATCTGTAAGCGTGGTGCGAGGGGGGATGTCCGGCGCCTATCCAGTATGGCGCCGGGATGCACTGCATCCCTTCCCGGAGCGGGTCACGCCGGCCCTGGTTGCTATCATATCCCTCAGCCATCCTCTGCTCCAAGTTATACATGTTTAGTTCCTCTAGTTTTTCTTTGCATGTGTACACAGGCCATGCACCAATTTAGTTGCTCTTCTCTGCTCCAATCTATACATATTACCTCTAATCTGTCTTTGTATATTGTGTGACACAGGCCATGCACCATTTTTGTTTCTCTTCTCTGCTCCAAGCTGTACATATTACTTCCTCTAGTCTCTCTGTATGGTGTGTGTGTGACACAGGCCATGCACCATTTTAGTTGCTCTTCTCTGCTCCAAGCTATACATGTTACTTCCTCTAGTCTGTCTCTGTATGGTGTGTGACACAGGCCATGCACCATGTTAGTTGCTCTTCTTTGCACAGCCTATAATGTATTTGTCTTCTGTAGATACGGCTCCAGCACTGACCCTAGTATTCCAAGTGAGGCTGCACCAATGACCTATAAAGTGACATCACTTCTTTCTGCTACTAATCCCTCTCTATATACATCCATCATTATTGCCTTCCTTATTGCTGTTGCCAGCTTCCCTCCAGGAGATCCGGAAGACAGGCTAGCGATGCATGCAGGAGGTGGGTCTTAATGACATGACTTGTGCAAATCACGTCATTAAGCCCTGACCCTTACCCGTTTTTAGTTGACATAGGGATCGGGACGGGTCTTAATGGCAAATTTGCGTCAAGTCTATCCCAGTCCATAGCAACAATAGTGTACTAGTGTTGCTAGGCAGGGGGCAGGACTTGAATCTGTGGCTTCCATGAAACCACAGTCCTCGAGTCACTTGCGGGAGATCTGCCCAAATTTCGGGAGTCTCCCAGACATTCCGGGAGAGTCGGCAACCCTGTTACATTGCTTGGTTGCCTTTACATCACATGACATAGTGACTCCTAGATCCCTTTCTTTAGTGGTTTCTAGTGTAGGAGCATTAATGATATATTAAGCTTTATAAGCTTCAGGTCGCGGTATAGGCCTGTATAGCAGGTCGCAGTATAGCAGGTCGCAGTAAATGGTGCATTTTGCCATATAGGGGATAGGCTGGGGACTTTCTGGGCTCTTGCAGTTGCTTTGGGACACATGGTGATTGTGGATTATTATTGCAGGTGTCGGATGTTTTTGTTTTCTTTCCTTTGAAATGAAGCCTTTTTGTTTGGATATTGTTTGGATATTTTGGCTGGGTTACAACTGAGCAGCCGCCTGTAGCTCAGAGGTGAAGATCAGGACGACGCAGGGCTATAAATGCCCTGCTCTGCAGGCAGTCAGATGCTTAGTTTATACTCTGAGTCTAGGATCGCTCTCCTTGTCCTTGCATTAGTGTTCCTTTCTAGTAATATCCCTTTTTCCTCTCTATGTAACAGGATCTCAATCTTTGTAGTAACATTAACAAGTTTCTGCAAGTCAACAAAATGTTCAAACATATTTTATCTTGTTATAAAGTCATCTACAGTTAAATAGCATTGCAAAACAGTATTGATAATGTTTACATAACCAATGCATGTATGAATTGTCTATTCAAAATATAAACCTAACCCCTGTTTGATTAGTCACAGCAGTGCTACGACCAGGACTGAGGGGATATTACTATGGAGAGACAGGGTGTATGGTAACAGTGCTCAGTGCTGTGTATGATCAGTCACACAGCAGTGTTACTACCAGGACTGAGGAGAATATTAGTGTTGAAGAAGTTTGTGTAGATGATAGTTCATCCTACTACAACTCTCCTATCCAAGTCACTCTATCTGCTCCTCTTGGTGCGCACATGAACTAGTTTTCTTAGTTCACATTACATATAGTTGCACAATTGTGGTTAGCCTGTTGCATAGATTGTGTGGGGCCTAAATCAGTCAGGTGACTAAATATGGAAAGTCCTGAATTTGACAATCTCTCAATCTGCTACATCCACTTGATTCCTTTATTTTATGTATTAATATTCAATTGTTGCATTTCTTGGTCTGGGTGTAGTGTGATGGTCCAGTAAATTTTTTTATTTTTTATTTTTTTTAACCCACTTTTCTATGCTGTACAGGGAAGCTTTACAGCTCTACAGCATTGCAGCTCACAAAACACAATGTCTCCTCAGCTTTTACTGGTTTCCTGCACAGGAGCTGCTTATGTTTAAACCAGGGTCCTCTGCTGTCCCTGCATGCCCAATGCTCACCCTCCCAGCCCAGAAATGTACCAGCAGCAGGGTATTGCAGACTGTCTTCTATGGGGTGTGTCTGCTCTTACCCAATGCTGGTGACTTGTCTGAACACTGTCAAGAAGCAAGTCTGCCAATTATAAGACTGTCAGACATGCCCTGCACATGCCCTTGTTTCTGCACCCTCCCACACTCTGTACAGGCCCTTGTTTCTGCTGCCTCCTTTGCTCTGTCTCTGTCTTGACCAAATCTGTGCAGGACTTGTACAACGATCTTGTTCTGTAATATCCAGAGGAACTGGTTATATAGAGGTATAAAACTCTGTATTTACATATGTATCTGTACGTGCCCTTGTTTCTGCATCTTCCCTCGCTCTGTACATGCCCTTGTTTCTGCATCTTCCCTCGCTCTGTACGTGCCCTTGTTTCTGCACCCTCCCTCGCTCTGTACGTGCCCTTGGTTCTGCACCCTCCCTCGCTCTGTACGTGCCCTTGGTTCTGCACCCTCCCTCGCTCTGTACATGCCTTTGATTCTGCTGCCTCCCTTGCTCTGTACATGCCTTTGATTCTGCTGCCTCCCTTGCTCTGTACATGCCTTTGTTTCTGCTGCCTCCTTTGCCCTGTCTCTGTCTTGACCAAATATGTGCAGGACTTGTACAACGATCTTGTTCTGTAATATCCAGAGGAACTGGTTATATAGAGGTATAAAACTCTGTATTTACATATGTATCTTCCCTGAGGACACTGTATATCCATATAATTGTATTCTACACACCTTGTGTCTGGAGGGGAGTACATTCCTATCTGGCTTTGTCATGCAAATCACTTGTTCATAAAGCTATGTAAGGTGTAGACACCAAGAGAGCATAAATTAGTGTTATAGCAGAATCCTGTGTTGTTCAGCAAAGCTCTCAGCTACTAAAGGAGAATAATGTGCGAATGTGTTATTGCAGGTAAAGAATCTTCAGTCTTCTGCCTCTTATCTGCAAATGAGTTGTTTCCATTGAAAGACAGGTCAAGTGATGGTCTTGTGTACACTTCTGTGATCTTTATTCTTTGAGAAGTTGTTTCAAGTTTTGACTTCTGTGCCCAATATATACAAAGCCTTTGTCCAAGCCAAACATTTCTGATTCCTTGCAGACCAGAGAAACTTTGCTTGCTGTGTTTCTGCCTACATTGTTAGCATAAGGATCAGTTTTAAAGCTTCACTCATAATATTTTTTATTTATTTTGCCTATTAAAGACTGCTGCAAACTCCTTACCTTGCATGGTGCTTCAGCCATTGTTACAATCTAGCAATTTCAACACTTGCAACATTTTGTGAGATCTTCCTCTAGTGATCTGTCTTCAGGATTTCCCTCCTGTGTGTGCACAAAACAGAGGCAGAAGGTTCTTACTATAAGAAGTAGTAATGACACAATTGCTGTGGCTTCACCTGGAACACTGGCGTCAGTTTTGGGAGGCCATATCTCCAGAAAGACACAAATACATTAGAGATTGTGCAAAGAAGAGCAACTAATATGGTGCATGGCCTGTGTCACACACCATACAGAGACAGACTAGAGGAAGTAACATGTATAGCTTGGAGCAGAGAAGGTATAGGGGGATATGATAGAAGCTTCCACATGTTAACGGGTTAATCAGGTACAGTAGGAGGCTAGTTTTCATAAGAGCTGTATTGGAATACGAGAGTGTTTAAACTCGAGGGTGGTAGGTTTTGAGTGTAGTAAAGAATTGGAGGGGTAGTCGGGATACGCTGCCATTTGAGGTGGTGGAGGCAAACACAATAGGATAATTTCTTGGGATAAATAGACTGGTATCTGAAGTCTTAAAAAGTTGTTGATCAGGGCATACTGAATACGCTGCGTTGCTCTTGCTAGGATTTAGGGGGAGAGCTGGAAAGAAACTTAGCATTACAGCTCACTGTCCTTTATAGGTAGACCCATCTGTTCCATACTCTGTATCCTAACCAGCCAGAAACTTCTATATGGCCCTGAACCCCTCTTTCCTTAATGGTTTTGAAGCGCTGCACACAAGAATCTGGTACTTGGGATGTGTACCTGCCAGGATTATACTATCTTTCTCCCATGTATCATCTTCTGTTCCTTTTGGTAGCCGGCAGCTGGTGATGGGGAACATTGATGAAGAAATGCAATACTATGACTTGTTGCAGTAGGTAGACAGCAGATGCTCCCCTACTGTACTTGCTGATGTCCATGGAGCAGTGGATGATTCTCTGACATGCTGGAAGTGTCTGAGTTGGAGGAGAGAAGGGTTTATAGACACTGGGGTCACCTTGCCATTTGGTTTGGAAAGAGTAGAGGGTGCTACTAATTGGTCTGTTTATCTAATATATCATTAATGGAAACGCATTCACTTTTTCTGGACTCTTTAATTAATCTTAACTTTAATAGCCACGCATAGGGACTGGACAATTGCTGATTATATTCCTGACCTTATTAATACTGTCTGAATGCCTGGAATCTATTCTACTCTCCCAGAACCCCTCGCTGTCAAGATGAAGGCAGCCAGTCATTGTCTGTGCTGAGGTGGTGGTTAATATTGGAACGTAGAGCGAGAGAGCAGCCATCTTTTGTAGCTTTCTTATCTTCATTTAAAAACCAGAGGCTGTATTCTGCTAGTGGCTCTCTATTTGTCTCCCTGGATCTATTTTATACACTTGGGGTCTCCTGTTCCTTGGCCTCATTCTTCCTATTTGTGGATGTTTGTTTGCTCCAGGGAGCTCACCTCGGCAACCCAGTGTCCTGCTCTCACATGGCCCTATGTGTGGGCCCCGTCCCGCTGCTTTAGAAATGTGCAATACTCCTTCCTCCTGCTCCCAGCTTGGGACATTCTGTTCTCTTCTTTCACAAGCCCTGAATAGATCTCTCATCCCTCTGCTGAATTCCCAACGAGACTCTAACACAAAGGTTCATATCATTAAAAGGACACGAAGCACAAAGAATGTGGTGAAAGTAAACACAAGTCTATGTGATAGTGCAGATGTTGTAGCATTCAGGACGATCCTGTTTACTAACACTCACCTTGTGCAATTAATGTTCCACAGACCAGGGTAGAGATTTAAGAAGTGTAGACTGCTTTGGGCTTTGTAGGCGTTGGTTGTCATTCTAGGTGAACTAGACTTCAATGTTTGGGGATTGTTGGCTCAGGTGGTTAGCACTTCTGCCTCACAACACCGAGGCTATGTTTGATAACAGAGGATGCAGTTGACTATATGAACAGCCCTCTTTCAACAAAAATACAGCCAAAAATTTAATTTTGCCTGTGATATTTCTCTTCTATAAAGGAAAACGATGTTCCGGACCAGGTACCTCGTCCAATGGCCTTATTTTGACAAGGGACCCTTTTTGGTGAGGCTTGGGCTGATGGAAGGGGAGGGTTAGTGGATATGTTTTACCAGTCATGGTGTCCACACTGTCTTAATAGCAGCTGCTAAAAAACAAAAAATCCCTAGTCAGAATACCATCGTGTCACTCTATTCCCGGACTAGGTGGTCAGATTTACTAGGCTGTGGGATTGGAGATGTTGCCCATAGCAGCCAATCAGATTCTAGCTCATTCTGCAATAGGAAAGTGTCTGCTAGAATCTGGTTCTAGCAATCTAGAATCCTGCAGCTTAGTAAATCTGGCCCCAGGTCTTATGTGTGGAGTTTCTATGTTCTCCTACACCAAAAACAATGTTCGTAGCTTAATCGACTGCTGGTTAGAAATGAACTGTTGGGGAGTTTAGAGTGTCAGCTCTGATGGTGCAGAGACTGAGGTAAATGTACAGTCATGCAGCATCAGTGGTGCATAATGGAGGATGAGCTGCGAGCCCAGAGTATTTCTCTGCATACAATGGAAGTAAATAAACCCCTTTTGGATCATGTATTATTCAGGAGTAAGTGTAACAATGGTGTAATAACATTATTGCACAATGCCACCTGTATCGTAACATGACTATCATATCTTATGGACATTGGTGCATGGAGAAGCCACAGGAATAAGCTTACAGCTTTACTACTACTTCAACCTTCTATAAACAAGGGAACTGATCTGAGGGGAAGTACAGTGGGGTTGTTTTTATACGAATGAAGCTGTGGCTCGCAGTGGGCCTGGCGGCTTCATTCATTTAAACTTACTAATACTCACCCCTCTGGTGAGGTCTCTGGTCATTGCAGGAGACTTCATTCATCATTCACTTTAATGTTTTATTTAATAAAAATGTGACAACGTTTTATAACTTTACATTGGTGCACAATTCGGTTTATCCCAGCTTCACTCCAGCATCTAATAAATACTACGAGCTGCCCTCCTGCTCTGAAAAGAACGGGCTGTTGGAGAGCCCTGATGTTTACATGGATTGCTGTGTTGCAAAATTGACAGCCTTAAGTTGCTGAATTTTTTTATTTTTTGAAATGAATGGGTGAGCTATGCGTTTTGCATACTTGCCCATTCATTTTTGGAAGCGTAGGGGAGGGAGATTTGGGATTAGGGAATGGGTTGGGGGAAACTTACTTGGCTTCCGTAGCACTGTGTTCGATGCCCTGGGGATTGATTGCTATGCCTCATTGAGGCATAAGCAATCGATATCCCAGCCAGTTCTGATCGAAATTAGAGCTGTTGGCAATGGGGACCCACTATGTGGAACACATTTCTGTAGCTGTGTTCCTTACACCTGAGTGTGGAATAGTGTATTTAATGAAAGCCTTTATTGTGCAATTTAGCTACCTATGCCCACCTACCATGTGTGTCGGGCTGGTCAGACCCTGTTGAATTCCTCAGAACACAGCATCTGACTGCTTTGTCGCATTGTGGAATTACCGGTACGGCGAGCGCAGTAGTGTACGTGAATTAGCAGATTTACTTAATTCTGATGCAGCCGCAGTGTCCTCTGGGCCGGTCATGTGGTCTTCAAGCTTGCATGGAATAGGTTCCCGGTCCTTTAATATTGATTGAATTAAAATCCTTAATATAATGAAGCTTTGCTAAGGGGCCTAAAGCTAGAGTGTCCAACGCCAAATGTGGGCCATCTATCTCTGACGTTGTCTATTAGGTTCCTAGAAAACCAGTTGCAATCTCTGGCTAGAAAGTCTGGCTTCCGAAAAAGGGATATTTGAAAATTACTCTTTGAATTTCCTTTTTCCAGTACTTGCACTGCTTGAATTTTTTTTTTTTTTATGGATGGGTATGCTGTTCAGCATGCTCACCCATTCCCTTTCGGAACGAAGAGATCACTTCGCTGTCGCTCTCCAGACCGAGGGGACAGGTGAGTCAACTTTCTGTGGGGTTCGGGTCAGACTATAGGGGATGGTGGCTTAGGGTCAGGCTGCAGGTGAGGGAGGCTTGGGGTCAGGCTGCAAGTAAGTAAGGGAGGGTTGGGGTCAGGCTGCCAGGAGGGTTAGGGTAGTAAGAGGGGAGGGTTAAGGGAAGTAGTGGGGTTTTTTATTTTTTACACTTTTCAGAGCACCGAAAGCTCTGCTCCGTGAATCGCTTGTAATGTCTCCTCGAGGTATATGCAATAGAAATCCCAGCCAGTTTGCAGCTGGCTGGGTAGGAATGGCAGACTCAAAAATTGGCCGACCGGGCCCCCACACCCCTAGAAAACTGATCGGACTTCATGGTTTGGTAACTTATCTTATAAGAAATGACTAAGAGAACAGTAATTATTACAAGGGTTTATAAATCTTGTGGGAGTAATGCATTATGCTGTTCGTTCCTGTAGAGTGCAGTTATAATAGAGTATCTCTTGCATCACACGTTAATTCTTCACATGGATTGATCCTTATAAACGCCGGCGTCCTCTTAGGCAGAGCTGAGCTTCTTGTCTGACGCTGAATCTTTTCTGTCATATTTTGACTCGTGTCCAAAGAGAACTTCTCACACTGAAGGTTGTTCTCAGGCCGGGGTGTGTCCAGTCCCTCTGCTGCCTGGGGTGACTACTGAAATGCCAATAACATTGTCCCTTTCACAAGCCAAAACTTGTGATATTGAGTACTATGATCTTTCTGGGCCTTGCTACATTTCCAACTTTATATAGAATTTTGCAGTTAAATAAAAACAAACAAACTGCCCTTTAACTCTTTGCCTTAAACTTCTACTCCTGTTCCATCGGCTCATCACTTAGATTATAAAGCTACTTTTGCGAAACGGTTACGCCTCTCCTCTGACAGGTTACTGAATGACGATAGCCTGGGGTAAGACTGTTGTACTTTTGGTGGTTATAGTCTGGTGTTCAACTTTAAATGTGCTTTTAGAGTTGACTGAAGGTGAGTATTGAGCAGTTATCCAATGGGTCAGCATTGGTGGCAGCAAGCATGGCACAAACTATACACTACACCTTGGTGTGGTGGTCGTTGTATATTCACTATGGGATTATGCTGGCACTTGTGGCTTCATAACACCTGCAGATGTCTGCTTCCTGCATTGTATATTAGCCACAAGGCTGTGGTCTCTGTTGTTTCAGGTTACCCGTTGTTTTGATATTCGACTTTCCTCATTGTTAAACTATATATATATTTTTTTCCCTTCGTTAAATGATTTCTCCAGCATGGTGACAATCCTGTTAAGCTGGGCACACACTTAAAATAAAATCTATCTTTGAAGAGTCAAATGATATACTTTCATCTGGTGATCCTGCAGCTGTACACACTGGGATGTCTACACACTGTATCGTTCCCAGAAGTACTTTCTGTTGGTTTAACAAACATATAAAACCACACGTCATAACATTGTTGATCTGTGATTTCTTTTTTTATTTTTTATTTTTTTTTGAGCTGCTAAAAATCCTAATTGAACGATGCCGGGCAGAATCTGACAATTCACTGCGTCATTTGACAGTACACACTCAAAAGATTTAGGAGCTAGCTAACGATTATCCTGTGATTTAAGGATAATCGTCGGATCTCTCCAGTGTGTACCCAGCTTTAAGGTGACTCAATGTGGCCAGAAAAGCTCAGCCCGATCGTTGGCCAGTGTGTACAGGCTTCAAGTCGTCTTCGGCTATTACATCACTATTCTGGG
Source organism: Limnodynastes dumerilii (assembly GCA_011038615.1). Lineage (NCBI taxonomy): Eukaryota > Metazoa > Chordata > Amphibia > Anura > Limnodynastidae > Limnodynastes > Limnodynastes dumerilii. The sequence goes on from WWET01000029.1 coordinate 307,418, forward strand.
TGAGTTGTTTGTGGAAGTCTGTGTACCCAGCACTACTATGTTGGAGATATGGGATGTGATGGTTTTTGAATGGGGGTTGTGTGGTGAAGGTCCCTTTACAAATATAATGGAGTCCTTGATATGAGTGGGACCAACAGAGGATTATATAAACCTTGGATTTTTTTCTTTTATCTGCTCTGTCCATGGGATACAAAGGATCTTGTATATTCCAGGGAAACAAACTAATTCTATATGTAGCAATATAACTTTCCCTGGGGTAATTGGTGCAATACTTTGGAAAAATTGCAAATGACTGCTTATAGAATTCTCCTATGTGCATGTACTGTATAACCCTTAAGTTCTCATCTGTTTCCATTCACAAAGAGTTAGTTGCCCTTAACCACCAATCTAGTTCTCCTTTCTAGAAAGTACAAGCTAAATACCAATGATCAGTAGACCACAACCATCTTGCCTCCTGGGGGTAACAGTGCAGTGATTGCTTTCTCTGCCTATCAGAAATGGCAGTCTTCCTAGACTAAACCAGTTTCTCCGTTCCCACGTTCAGTGTTTTCAAGCAGCCAAGTCGTCTTGAGCAAAACAACCTTGTTTTGTGATGTCAGATAAGGTGACTGGGCACCCAAGAACTTGTAGTTATATCTGCAAGGTTATGTTCACTGACCATTCTAAGCAGATTCCACATCTTGAAATACCTAGAGTCCAACTACATGTGACATTGACCAAATTCAAAACCTTCATTAAATTTAGAGCCACCAATCCCAGATCAGCTCAATCTACAGTGTGGTCTGGATTAGGAACCTGAAATACAGCTGTCTTCATCTTACTACTTTCTCCTTTCTAAATGCAACCCTTAGGTCAGAGGTCCCTGTAACTTGTTTCGTCACCCCATATGTGTTTATGGTTTCTTAGATATTTGATCCACATAACTAAAAAAATCTTCCAGGCTTTTTATCTACACAGCTAGTAGCACAGTGAACACTTGCATAAAAAAAAAAAAAATCAAACTCTGAAATAACATAAATTCCGTAAGACGTGTGGTGCCCACATGCACAATGCGTTTATTTAGGAACTGGTTCCCATGAATGTGATGGGACTACAAATACTGGTTTGACTGGTGCTGCTGAAGGATCTTGGGAACACAACAGGCTTTGTTCACCTGAATAACCTTCATGGAGGACCTTGAGGATTCGTTGATCCGAAAATCATTCCGTGCATCTCGTGTCTTACCTTTCAACCTGGATGCTTTAAATATTTATTTGTGACGTAAGGAGGGGAAGGTAAATGTTTAACCTTGTGTTTTGGGATCTCTATAGGATGAACTACAAACAATTAAAGACCTATCAATGTTGTGGTGCAAATATAACGGAATGTTAGCCAGAGAGGGAAACTGAAATTATGGGTACGTTCATGGGCACCAGCAGGTTCCTGGACGGGTGGGAGCAAACCATGAACTTATCCTTTTGTTACGTCTCCTGATTTGGGGCAGGATCCAGACCCCTGCGTGCTTCCATACGTGCAGGGCTCTGTCCGTCTGATAGAGGGGAGAGCACACCCCATGTCGCTCCCCCTTACACTGCCTTAAGTCAATCGTTTGGGTCATTGATTCATAGGACTGCTGAGCCACACAAGTGTGGGATACCCCTCCCACACCAATTACCATGC
>WWET01000029.1:334677-346607 GCA_011038615.1 Limnodynastes dumerilii
TGTCCCGACAGAGAAATACCTCGGCCTCACCTTTGATGCTGTCATAGTGTCGGAATTCATAAGCCACATGATCCCACTCCAAAAACGTGCAGCGCCCTTCAAACGGGTGGGCGATTACCACGTGCTGCTCCGAGAGATATTGAAATGACCGGACAGACAGGGATGGCAGCTTGAAAGTCCAGCGCTGGACGATGTCTGCAGAAAGAAAGCAGGAAATGTGTATTCAAAAAACCAAAAGCAAAAAGATGGGAGGGATACGGTATTCTGCAAATGAAAGCACAAAATCTCAATGTTTACATCTTACACTTGCTCAAAAATCTAGAGGGTGGAAGGTTCAGAGGAAATGTGTAGGAAGAATGACTTCACCAGAAGGGTGATAGATAAGTGAAATAGCCTCCCATCTGAGGTGGTAGAGACTAACACAGTAAAACAATGTAAACATGCTTTCAATAAATATAGGGATTTAGTTAAAGTGAAAAACCGAAAAAAAAAAACACAGAGTTAAAAAAAAAAAAACACAACAAAAGAAAACAGGGAAAACCGGATGAACAAAGTGGCTCTTATCTGCCGTCGCCATCAAATTTATGGTGAACTTAGAATGCGCCACGCAGTTATATCATCCTGCAGGTATCTAATAATTAAATATACAGCCATTCATTTTATCAAATTCCAAACTAAAACCCTTGACAACTGTTACACTGATTTTTCACAAGCTTAATACAGTAGGGCTGATTTTCACCTTGCAAAAACCATGCCAACCTGCAGGGGGAGACAAATTGTGTAAAAGGAATGTTTTATAGCTCAACTCTAAGTTATAGTTTGGAAATAAAAGTGTAAAAAACTGGTGTGCAATAATAAGCAGAGTCAATTGCTGCTGTTCATTTGCACACCTCACAGTGCCCTATGGTTTGTCTGGGTGTTGTTTGACGTTCAGATTATCTGTCTTTTGACTGATCAATGGCGGCAGATACATTTATTTAATCCTAAACCTAAAACATCGCCAGGGCCGTTACTAGGGGCGCCAATTTTTTCCTGCCCTGGTCTCTGCTAGGTCTAGAAACGGCACTGAACATCCCCTTTCCACAACCTAAGATTAACCCTTCCCTGACCTTAACCCTCCCTGCAGCCTAACCTTAACCCTTCCCTCTGCACAGTCTAACCCTAACCTTCCTCAGCCCACAGCCTAACTCTAGCCAAGAACAGGTACCTTGTTCAAATAAGAACATTCCATTTCTGGACTCAGATTTACAAATTTTTGAGCAATTACTTCTAAGTCTGATACAGTCTTAGTGCATAAAATATGGACATGGTGGAGATTCTCTGTTTTGAAATCTCAGATTTGTTAGCATATTTCTAGAACAGTTTATATCCAGAACATGTGCACTAAAAATCCTCAGTAAGACATTGATTATGGCTTAAAAAAAAATGTCTTTAATGACCATAATCTTTGATAAATCAACTTTGTTTTTGTTTTTGTAAATTAATTACAAATGATTGACTGTTGAAGAGTGTAATTTGCAGTTCATTCATATCCTCCTACAGGACACGCAATCTCACTGACAGCACAAAACAGAAGAGGAAATGGTGAATGTTTGCAAACTGCCTCTGAGTGAGTTTAAAATAAACAAAATGATTTGGAGTCATCACAGTAGATTGTAATAACACAACTTACTCTAAATAATTACAGCGCTCATTACAGAACACATTCAGCTGTCAGGATGTAAACAGAGCAGTCAGACAACTGTTTACGTTCCAGCTGGAACAAGGGAAGCCCTAAACATTCAGAAAAAAGATCAAATAAACACACACACTTCACCCTATTTAAGAATCTGCAAATACTAATTGGGGGGTAGCGTGTTGCGGATAAATAATTATTGCTTTTTTGCAGGTAAAGAACAGCACATCCTAAGAGCTGTATTTACTCAGTCTAATATATCACTGCAACAGACAACATGGTTCTTCCACAGATCCCCACTAGAGGGCAGCAGAACACAGTAGTTTAATGGGTCCACACACTTTCTCGGTTAGAAGCACCCTGAGGTTCTCACTATATTTTTGAAGGTGTCTCTTAGCTTTTGTTCATAACACAGGACTGGTCAGTAATTATTTTGGCTAATAGTGTGACAGTAGTGGGGAGCAGGTAACTCTAATATTTTGAAATGGAATAATTTACCATTTTTAAGACTTTCCTTCTATTTCCTTTCATTTTGAGATTCCTGCCTGCACCTGGAGGCTTCACAAGCAATGACTGGGACAGAGGCTGTACTTAGATGACATAGGGCCAGATTTACTAAGCTGCGGGTTTGAAAAAGTGGAGATGTTGTCCATAGCAACCAATCAGATTCTAGCTCTCACTTTCCTATTACATACTAGAAAAATGTCAGCTAGAAACTGATTGGTTGCTATGGGCAACATCTCCACTTTTTCTTTCCGCAGCTTAGTAAATCTGGCCCATAGAGTTTATGTAAGCCCAGCACAACCTCTCTCCTGTCATAACCCAGCACAGACTTTCTCCCTGCAGCTCTCATCACAGACCAACCCCGTCAGTGTGGCCCGGGACTCTCAGGGAACACCACACACTTTAGGAACCCCTTCAATACCTAATACAACCAACTCACAGGCTGCAGATGAGGAGATAGAAGGGATGACACATTAGTTGAACACACTTAATGGCAGACCCTCCAACATGACCCATTCCATTAGGTACAATATACTCCGCACCTGACCTTTCAACCTGGTGAACTGATATTTTAAAAAACTATTTGTCTCTCCAACACAGGTGGTTTCCATAGTAACTGACAGTTGGAAACTGAGGAGCAGAGTATTTTGTACTAATGGAATGGGTCCTGTTGGAGGGTATGTCATTGGCCACCCTGGCATACAGCCCTGTTATATATTACACCTGCAAAAAATGTAGTTGACTTCCAAACTCCACGTGACATGCAGCCAATGGGAACCTCCTGTACGAGACTGACCGCCACCTGTTACAGTATGGCCACAGTGATGGGGGGGTGCTATGAGTCTATAACGCGTGGGGTGGGGGGAGATGGTGTGTCAGAGGGGGCGCTGTATAGCTGGTGCACAGACTGCGGGTTTTTAGCAGCGTGCGAGCCCAGAACACGTGTACACAAGTACACACAAAACAGCCTTACGCCTAAGCGGGTGACTGTCCGATCGCTAAGATCAGAACACGTCCGCATTTTACATAAGCGCATCTGCTGCATTCCTGGAACGGAGACAATTTAACGCACTGCGTGACACAAAGCGTGGCGGGAAGTGGACGGCTTTTATCGCTCAGTAGTGGGGGTGCAGTTATGTAAATAGTTCACTGCGGATGCGCGCGGTGCTATCCGGACTAACAACCTGTGGCCGCTAAGGTGTAGGCGTCCGTTGAGGGAATTTCTTGTGAGCGCACGGGGGGGGGGGGGCCTCCTGACACCTGCAAGGAATTATTACTGACGACTCGCTCATAGCTCCGAACAATGGACAGGATCCAGGATGACATCCGACAGGTGATTTACGTAAGTGAGGCACATGAGCTGCGTGCTTCAAATGATCTGCGCACACGCACGCCAGATGTGACGCAGCGGATCCCTGAACATACAGAACGAATTTCCATCCAGTCCGTCGTACATTAGGAGTCAACACTCAGATGCGCCAGAGTATCCGTAGAGTGGGCAGGATAAAGCATTTAAATTAACAGTGCGGGCAGGGTTAGGCACTACCGTAGGCGAGTGCGTTAGCGATAACATAGGGTTATGGACACAGACGTTAGCTATAGTCCATGCGTCCTTCATGGACGCGCACTATCCTCTCACAGGTGAACTTCAGAACTCATACGGAAGTCATGCAGAAGTCTGGATCAGGTCCAATGGGTTCTATGAGTACCCCATCCGTCTTTCAGAGGCGCCCTTTACAAAATGAATGGATCGCATATCACCGGTACAACATCGGCCCAGAGGTGGACACCATCATGTCATTTACTATATCTAGTATTGATGGACCACCATCCATATGGCTAAAGCAAGGGGGACCTTGGTAGCTTTACCCCCACTTCTAACACTACAAGGGATTGTAGAGAAGAACATTAAGAATAACCCCTGAACTACCATGAGATGTACAAGTACGATGGCCTAAATCTAGCTTGGTGTTCCTTAAACTCCAAGATGAACATGATCCATTTATACGTTACTTAACACCTCCATTAAGCAATTAGATAAGAAAAATTCCATCACCCTTGTCTATAAAACATTATTATTAACGTTTATTTATAAGGCATATCTGTACAAAGCCATGGACTTTACTCACTGCTGGTCATGCAGTAGAAGTCCTTCTCTGAAAGCTCCACTAAGGTCCTTCCTTTCAGTTGCACCGGCTCCTCACAAGGTAATGGTGGCCAGACCGCCACGTTCTTTCCCACGCCAGTTATCCAATGAACGAGCCACTTGATCTTACAGTCACAGTGTAGCGGATTCCCACGTAGATCTCTGTAAAAAAAACACACTTAAAAATCAACTTAATGGACTATCCGCCACGGTTCAGTTTATCCTTATACCTATACTTGTGTTTTGGACCACAATTGCGATCGGATCGATTATTTTCCAGAAGCAGAGCGAAGGGATCTAACGCTATATTTGACTTAAAATTATTTTTAACAGGTCCTGGTTTTTAGCTGGGGTTGGAACCTATATTTAAGGACATTGGGCTGGATCCAGACGCAAAGAATACAATTAACTTGACTCCCCCTGAAAACAACGTGGTTTTGCCCAGGAGTGACTTTAAGTTCTTATTTTAAGACCTTTCTTAAGTCTGAATCAGGCACTAAAAGAGGTAAGTTACTCCTGGGCTAAACCATGTTGATTGCAGGGGAGTCATATTTCAGCTGTTGCAAACAGTATTAAAGCTGAGAGGTGATGTTTCCTATCCCAAGTCTAAATAACAGTGTAATAGTAAAGCTGGTCAGTATCTGTGTGCAGTAAGCAATTCAAAGATAGATCCCTGCATGCAAAGAATACAATTAGCTTGACTCCTCCTGAAATTAACATGGTTTTGCCCAGGTGTAACCTTCCTCTCAATTTTAAGCTCCTTCTTAAGCCTGGATCCAGCCCATTTGCTGTATCCAATCACCTTGCATCTCTAGAAAAGAGGTCAGACCCAACATCATGGTTGACAATGATAGCTGTCTTGTGATTGGATGAGCATTTTGTATTGACCTTAATAGGAGTAAGAGGGAGAGGAGTAATTTCAAAACGTATCTTAGCATTACCATGGAGGTGAAACATAGCTGTAACAATGTAACTCAGTCCTGGGTGCAAGTGAGTGGAAAAATCTATTATCAATTTAAACTGATTTCATACATTTAAGCTAAAAACTCAGAAGTTAAAAAACACTTTACAGTGATATTTCGTGGGATGTTAATTCATCTCACATGTGAGCCGCAAACTCATCCTGTGAAAAAAAAATCTACTTGTGAAAGACTAGAATAACCTCCTCATAATTATTATATATTCCCTGATATCTAATATCTCAACATTTGACATTGTCACATTTTCCTATTCTCTGAGTCCTGATATTTTATCTTACATGTGTTTGATAGCCCTCAGGCTCTGGAACAAGTCGCCCGGAAGGGATTCCAAATGATTATTAGCCAAACTCCTGTATGGGAGAGAAGCAACAGAGATTATCCATCCACCTGTTATATACATGGTCATTAAGCAATGCTCTTCTGTTCTGGAATAAATAAAAAAAATCATAGAATATGATTAAAGACGAAACAAAACTAGCACAGAACAGCAAAGTCAGAGAAGAATCAAACAAAAAAACATCATCTACTGACTACCGTTACACAGCAACATAAAAAGATTTACAGTCACCTCTATACAATGCAAGTAGCATCCCACTGGTCACCACCCAATACAGAGAACATCCTAGTAACCCGCCACCCAATACAGACTACATCCTAGTAACCACCACCCAATACGGAAAGCATCCTAGTAACCGCCACCCAATACGGAAAGCATCCTAGTAACTGCCACCCAATACGGAAAGTATCATAGTAACCGCCACCCAATACGGAAAGCATCCCCAACCAATTCAGGAAACATCCCAATTAACCGCCACCCAATACGGAAAGCATCCTAGTAACCGCCACCCAATACGGAAAGCATCCTAGTAACCACCCTCCAATACGGAAAGTATCATAGTAACCGCCACCCAATACAGAAAGCATCACAGTTTCCTCCAACCCTCACAATTACCATCCTATTCCGCTTCAAACAAAAGAAGGGCTTGTTGGGTGGCCTCGAAGTGCACTGGCCGACCAGGAAAGTTCCCTGACAACTGTCACAAAGGATTAGCCGAGAGGCTGCAGCGACTTGTGTGCTCTGCAGTTGCTTCCAGCGCTGGGGTCTCTGAGCATCTGAATGCAAAAATAGCGTCCTGGGCATCTGCCCAAACCAGCCTAACGGTAGCACCAGATCTGACTGAAGGATTAATCATGAAATTATTTATGAACCTATTGTACCTCATGTCAATTTATACACCTCATAACAGGCCTAGCCAACCTGTACGTCTCCAGGTGATGTGAAAAATTCAAATCCCAGCATACTCCGGCTGCATGCCCATAGCTGATACCTACTAAAACTTGCTGGGACTCATAGTTTCACAACAGTTGTTGGTCAGTCCAGCCTTAAAAACCTATAGACATATACTCACAGGTGAATCAGAGAGCGCAGACCCCGTAACGCGTTTCCTGAAATTGATTTGATGGTATTGTTCTCGATGAACCTTAAATAGAAAATAGAGATTAAACAGGTACAGAGGGAATGTATTTTTGGTTTTGTTTTACCAGCATGATGCTGGAACAGGAGGAACGCCACATGTTCTTCTAGATGACCGACCTGACGCCATCCTAATGTGTAGGTAATCTAGAAGTTTGCATTTTGTGCCTCAATGTTTTCCAGCCTGAAAGATATGAAATCTGTGGCTTTATACCACTTGTATCGCAACACTCCACACTACAAGAGGGCGCATTGTATTATGGGTAATACAAATACTGGTCCACCATCCTTTGGAATAAGTCATGCAGGCCCTGATTCACACTTAAGAACGTACCAAAATACAGGCCGTGTGGGTATCTTGGAAAAATGTTTGCAAATTGTGCATGCGCCATCCAGATGTTATCATGGAAACCCGTTGACGCAGAGTTCAACTTTGTGTATAATGATATCCGTAAAAAGGGGCATGTCACTACCCCGTAAGTAGGAAAGTGGGCGGGGGAGGCATGCAAATAGGACAGTATGGGTGGGGTTTGCAAAGTACACACTTACTTTAGGAAAATCTGCATAAATATACGCGAGGAGAGTTAAGGTCACCCTATGGAGATTGAAGTCAGCTAAAGTCCGTAGGAACGACAGTGTGTCATGGGAATTTCTTTGCCAATTAGGACCGTATATATTTGCAAAGCCGCACATACCGGTGCTTATTTCAACCTTATCTGTGAATCAGGCACACAATGTACACTGGAGACCATTACAAATCTTCAAAGCAGAAAATGACATATAGCGAACGACTATAAGGAACAGGAAATATGCACAGGTAGAAAGCACAGACTCCTCAATACAGACACTATGATCTAAGCGGTGGGACCTTTTAGGGTAGGACTTACAGGTACTCCAGATGTTTCAGCTTAAGAAAGGCGTCATCGGAAATGACATCCAAGGAGCAAGACGTGAACAAGCTGCAAGCACAGGAGAGGTGTCAGAATACCGAGGGGTCTCCCCGTTACACTTACATTCATTCTTGTGATAGCAACAGAAAAAGATTTATATTGTACACAACTAAAGCAGAGTCTAAGGGCCGTATCCCGACCTCTGAGCGTTTCACGTACACACACGGCGGTCTGTAACTATGCACGGTAAACGGGTGTAACCTTCCCCCTCGCTCAATATGCTCCATCATGCGTAGTTATGGACACTTCTGTTCATATGCATACAAATCCGCACGGAACTCCTAAATGCCGCCCCTCACAGCTATTCTGCATGCCTAATCCCTCCCCCGTGTGAGGACTGCATGTAACGACATGACATACAGGACTCACAGAGTTCAGTAAGTCTCCCAAGTCTCCAGAGTTGCGGAACTCTCATTAAGTTATTAAATCTGGCTTCGGCCCTATGTTTTTAACATCCCCCCTCCCCACACACACTCTACCAAAAGCATTTATAAGGGTTGTGTGCACAAAAACAGGCATTAATGACCATTGTTTTGCATTATAGAAGTTTACACAAAAAGCCACCTTTTTCCCGTGTCCTAGATATTGATAAATATCTTACTATGGCTAATGGAGCGTTACAGGAAAGTTTTACTATTAATGGTCAAAAAGCAGCATAAGAAGTTCTGAAGTTTTAAGAGTCACTTATAGTCTCCTGTTGTCTTCTTTTTAAAATCTCTATGGAAAGAATAGCTGTATGGCTAACAGTCACTATGCTGTACACAAGCCCTCTGGCTCCTGGCATATCATGTGATGTTAGAGTTACGAAAAGAGCTCAGAGGTTTGTCCTAAAACCTCTCTGCTCACTGTATTATTAGGCCATTCATAGCACCCGATTAACAAAAACAAGAAAAAATGTAATTGGCAAAATCTGTCTTCTACCCCGCTACAAAACGTGTGATGGCGTCTTTACAATTAACCCATTAAAGAAATCGGTAGTTTCGTTATACATCAAGGAAAACATTGTTAACGTAAAAATCGGCGCAGGCAATTGGAATTTTCAGTAACCATTTATATAGTTCTGTGAAGCAAAAGGAAAGGTGGGTAAGAGCAGACAGGATTGTGGAGCGATGTCGTTACTAATTAGTGCAGAATGATAACACTTACAGGATCTGCATCGTCTGGGACGCCGTGAAGCTGTCAGGTGGGACGCTGGTAAAACCGCATCTCAGGAACGAGCTGCAGGAAAATATCATTAAGATAATTACCGAGTTGTGTAACCAGGACGAGAACTTGGAAGACGCATGACGCAGAACAGCCATGATTACGGCTGAAGCCGGTCACATACCCTCCGACTGTACCTATTTAAGCAGGTGCAGTACCGGTTTTTAATGGTCTGTACCGGCTAAAAGGGCTCCTGTACCGGATTCTGACCCCAGCTGTTCCCTCCCCCCTTTACTCCTTTTCCAGCCCTTCTGCATCTGATCACTATAGTAGAGTTGCAGGGACAGACTCCTACAGCTCTGTTATAGTGACAAGACCCTCTCCCGTGAGTGCTTAGCACATATGATAAGATTTTACACCTTATCATACATGCAAATGAGAGCAGATTAAAGCCCCGCCCATTCACAGGACAAGCCACGCCCCTAAGTGTACCGATTTTCTATTATAAAATGTTGGAGGGTATGCGGTCGCCGTCACTCACTGAACCAGAACCAATGGTTAATAAGGGACCAGTGACATCACTGAGGTATGAGCCATTGGGAATGGTGTGTCAGGAGTTTACTAGCCACGGTATGCCCCTAAAATTGCACCAAAGGGGGGGAAGCAGTCACATGTTGTGGGGCCTGGGCACATCCATGACCACGCCCCCTGTGATGTCACATGGGCAGGGCCTAGCTGATCGGGATAGTCGTAGCAGCCCTAAAAATAGTAAATGTCGCCTCACACCTCAGTGACCCTGCAGGTTCCCGGTGAAATCTCTCTAGGGGGCAGGCTCACAGGTGTCATATGATGCCAGAGGGTTAGTAAGGGAGGGAAGGGGAATAATAAAGTGCAGAGAGATGCAATAGGAATGTCCCAAAGTCCTCTGCTCACTATATCAAGGGTCATGCGACTTTGGTTGCCATGGCAATGCATTTATATACTTTATAATCTGTAACAAACAAATCTGATACTGATATGTGACTTGTGCTTTGAGTAGATGGGGGGACGAGGACTATTTTATACTCAAGACTTTGAGCCAAAAATAGCTGATAATCTAAATAATATGGTTCCGTTCAATCTAAAATAACTCCATGAAATAGTTACATATCCGTCTTTATGCTAAAGATGACTTTTACTTTCGGATCTTCATTTTTTTATTGGTGCAGATTGTGGTTGCCGCAGCAACCGGTGGATTGGGCTAGTGCGGAATCTCTTTGAAGTTCTGTCTTTTGTATAGTGCCATTGTCTCCCTGAGTGCTCCTCTCCCACTTATATCTTGTAATAGAGAGGTGGGTGTATAAAAGCGTTAGAACGCCCGTACGGTTGTCAGCTAATAGGAACAGGTTTCAGTCTCTTTCTCCGCACAGTGACTCAATCAGGTGTCTGAGGGGATGAATGTATTGCTAAGAAATTAAAACTCCTGCAAGATATCATTTTATACCTACCAACAGCACAAACACTGGAGGGACATCCTGATTGGCTGACAGAGAAAGGGCAGCAGAGTATTAAGTCGCTAATTAAATATTTAAATCAAAATAATTTAAAACAACAAACTAGATAATTAAGCAATGTTACCAAGCAATGAGAAAGGTCAGTCAGATGCTAGAGAGGAATTAGTAGCAGAAAGAGAGTAGTAGTAATGTCACTTTATAGATCCTTGGTGAAACAATAGAAAGGATATAACTAGGTACAGGAGGGGGGGGGATATAATAGAAGGGGTATAACCAGGTACAGGAGGGAGAGTGATATGATAGAAGGGGTATAACCAGGTACAGGAGGGAGAGGGGGATATGATAGAAGGATATAACCAGGTACAGGAGGGAGAGGGGGATATGAAGAAGGGGTATAACCAGGTACAGGAGGGAGATAGGATAGAATGATGGTGGTGATGGTGATAATGATGGTGATAATGATGGTGATTATGATGATGGTGATGTGATGATGATGGTGATGATAATGGTTATGATGATGATGGTGGTGATGATGATGGTGATAATGATGGTGATAATGATGATGATGGTGATGATGATGATGGTGATAATGATGATGATGGTGATAATGATGATGATGGTGATGATGGTGATAATAATGATGGTGATGATGATGGTGATAATGATGATGGTGGTGATGATGATGATGATGATGGTGGTGGTGGTGATGGTGATGGTGATAATGATGATGGTGGTGATGATGGTGGTGGTGATGGTGATAATGATGATGATGGTGATAATGATGATGGTGGTGATGATGGTGGTTGTGATGGTGATAATGGTGATGATGATGGTGGTGCTGGTGATGTGATGGTGATAATGATGAAGATGATAGTAATAATGATTTTGTCTTACACAGAGATGATGTCCAGGGAGTATGTTCTGGGGATGTAGTTTGTCCCATCACACAGGACGTTGTCTCCGCTACAGTTGCAGGATGCTGGACACTTCCACTTTGGTGGCCTCCGCGCTCGCATCACACACAACGGGACGAGAACCAAGAAAAAGATGAGTTTGATGGACAGACGGCTGGGGCCCCCCATGGTTCTTCCGCCTTCAATAGTGCGCCCGCTTTCTAGCTTGTGCCACCTCCTCGGTCACTTCACCCGCCCCCACCGTGCCTCCTATCTATATCCCCACTCCATTCTCTTGTAGACCCGCTCTTATCTCCCAAACTTCAACTGGCGCCCCCTTCAGTCCACGCTCCGCCTTTATTTTCACACACAGCGTTTTCCGATCTTCCCATTCTATAAAGAGAAACAAAACCATGACAAAATAAAACAGAAACACGAGGAGGAAATAAAAACACAAAGGTTTAAGCGTGACAAAGACACAAACACAACCGCAGCTCTGAGATCGGAGAAATAGAAAGTCAGCAACCCTGAGTTAGATACATCCGACTAGTGAGTGTATGTAACGCATAATTAGATATTTTTATGGGTCCTGATAACTGGGCAGCAGATACGCTGTAGTATTTTCTGTTTCGCCATCGTGTGAGCCACAATCCTATTTCTACAGAAACATTC
>WWET01000029.1:375381-390038 GCA_011038615.1 Limnodynastes dumerilii
TTTTTTACCCTCCGGCAACATTGCTCCCCCCATACATATGGGGACATTGCCAGAATACTTACCATTAACACCAGTCTGAGCTGGCGTTAGTCTGACGCAGGGAGCGGAGTGTAAAACTCCGCTCCGTCATTTTGTAAATATGGGAGACTTCATTTTAATGCGATAGGGTCAGTTTTGAAGTGAAAACTGGCCCTATCGCATTAAAATGATCTTTGTAAATAGAGCCCTTAATCTGAACTGACTTGGGAAACAAAACTGACTGGTGTTTTGTACCCTATGTTCATTGTTTTTCTGGTGTTTTCTGCTTATTATTTTGTAAATTTATCGGAATTGACTTTTTAAACAAACCAGACCATTATTGTGAATAGGAGTGTTACAGGCAGATGAGCGCAGCATTAAATTAGTTACAATTGGTAACTTTATTCCTTACTATATTATGAATCTACTAACATTAGACCTGTCACACTTAAGATTAAAATTGCAAACGTACCTAAATATACGCACGTGAAAAATCCACAATAGCGATTAAGAGAAAATAAAGAAACCAATGAATCACTCCCCCTGGGTCGGGAGTGCAACGTAAGGACGTAAGTCTTTCCTGCGTATAATTAGGTACATGTGGACTTTCTTAGCTGTGAATCCTTTGTGCGTAATGGTGCTTAAAATTGCTTAAGATTCAAAGCTACGTTACTAAACACATTTCTTAGGATTTTGAAAAGTAAAAAGTTTTTTTTTATTATAAAAACAGCTCATACTCTCATTAACATATATAAACAAAAGTAACCATTAAAAATACAACTTGAATTAAGAATAATATACATATTATATTATACATATAATTATTCATATAATATACATAATACATATAGAATAATATATATTATAATATACAATACACATAAACGCATACTACATGAAGTTGCAAATACACTACATATAGAGATTTTCATTTAACACTTTCAAAATAAGCATTTAAAAAATAAAACAACACAAACAACCAATACAGATAAATATAATTTTGTGAACAAACACTATTACATTTACTTATAAGTAAATTAAAAATGAAAAGATAAAACCTTCACAAACTATACCCAAATATTTACAATGCTAAAGTGTTGCACATAATGTAAAACCAGCATTGGATTAAATAAATGTGCCTTTATTTGTTTAATTTCAAAACACACATCCATTGCTTATAAACATGCAGCAGGTGTGGCCTGAACTAAGTAAGAGAACACACATGGCCTCACAGCAAACAATACGGCCACCTTGTCGAGGGCTACCTTAACTTTTCCCGTGCGTATGTTAGTTTACACAAGACACTCCTACTTGTGAATCAGTCCTAACTCTGTTGGAACGCTCATACTGTGCATTATTAGCCCATGTGTTGCTCATTTGCATTAAGAGTCTTGCCCCTCTAGTCTCGATACGTGCCGATGCTTGCATCAGTCCTAAGTCTGACGTCTGTGTATGTGACTCAGTCAGCCATGGTTTACGTGCGTATATATGTGTTCTGTGCATGCGCAATTTGTCTGATCGTAAAAATACACACGTAGATTCTACACTTACTTTAGTGTAAATACGGTACATTGAGAGCTCTATATAACTCTTTGAATAGAGGTTTAGCACTACAAGTCTCTGACGTGTCTACAAAGACTTCAAGATATGTAATTATTTAATGAGTAAAACATAGCATCCAATCAGATTCTAACTAATATTTTCTAGAATGCTGTAGCTGAAATGTGATTTGTTAACAGCTTTCCTTTGGTGGAAATTGTTTATTTCATGTCACTGCCTTTGAAAAAAAAATTGTATTACATTATTTATTGCATTTTACACCCTAAAGCATAATTTTTTAAATATACGGTTCATTTACTTTTAATGTCATTTCAACAGTTTCACACAGTTGGTGTAAATCCATGCAGAGGCACATGCAGATCACAGCCGCAGCACGAGTGCCATACATGCAGGCAGCAATTGTGGCTGCAATCCCAAGGCACAAGCAACGTACTTCTAGATGGCTATTAAGTACAGCATATAGCATATGGACACAAAACAGACTAGCTCATGCTTCACCTCTGATGAAGTGGCCGTGAGCCATGAAACGTGTAAGGACCTTTGTGCAGTGACCGCTCTTTGAACTTACATATCAGACCTATTTGTACACTCCGGTTCACACTATTTACATTGCAAGCTTTCCATTCAACTTCACAACGGTAACCTGGCTATATTGTGACACTGCCTTTATACCCCTCCTCACCCGGATACCTCCGAATTGCAGACATTGCTTGCTGGAGCAACAGAGGACGCCCGGAGCTCTACAGTGAGGACTCGTTCTACAGGGGATCAGCTGGCCAGCGCAGACGTGTACCCGCCAGCCGGTAAGAGCTCACATATCCTTTTACATCTTTGGCACTGTGTGGCTCATTGATAGTCTTGCTAACACCACAATAAGGATTTTATTTTAATTGCTTAACCATCATTTCTATACAGTCTCGGAGTGTGCATACTAATCTCCATATTATTGTTACATGCCGCTCTATTAATCACCCCTCCCGGTCCTCTCATCCGCGGCTCTCACGCGCTGCATGCTTCTCCTCTCTCCTCGCTCCGTCTGACATGGCAGTCACAGCATGTAAACAGAAGCTAAGTGGGAGCGCCGCCGCAGCCTCAGGTGCGCGTGCTCCCTTCTCTATTTGTTTGTTAGGCGCCATCCCATGCTGGGGGACGTCCCCGATGGAGGCTGGTTGGCTGCTAGCCTATCAGAGGCTAGCAGCCTCTATTACAGTTTGGCACTGCCGCATGGCAAGTGCCAGTTACAGAATCTGTTTTCAGTATCTTTGCCTGCCCTGATATCTCTCTCTCTTGCCTTAGTGCCTTTTCCTGCGTTTTGAGTGTCCCATTTTGGTCCTGCCTTGCTCCTTGCCTGCCTCCTCTCAGTGTCTCATTACCCACTCTCCCACCTTAGTGTTTACTCCTCTAGTTAGTTCCCTGCCTATCCCGAGTGCTTGTCTCTGTTGACCCCTCGGGGTCCTCACTGGTGTGTGTGTGAGTTTACCCTGGTTTGTTCAGTCATTCTCTTCTGACCCAGTCTATTTCCCACTACTTACTCCATCTTGCTCCTGGCTTTCCAGTTTCCTAATTTAATTCATTCTTTCTCTCCCAGGCGTTGCTCTAGGGGCCGCAACCTGTAGGTTTTCTTGCAGCCCGACTATCCCCACCATTAGGGGCTCTAGTGAAGGCCAGATTTCCATTAGACTTCGCGCCCTGGTCGCCACATCCATCTTGCCTAGAGCCTACTTGACCACAGCTAGCCATTAGGAAGTCCAGACATACCAAGTCCTGTTTACTTCTGTCCTCCGGTACCGTAACAGTATAACCAGCCAACTACAGGCCACTATACCCATTAGTAACATGGATGTCACCTCTGAAGCAATCAACACCCTCATAACCCAAGTGTTCAATCTGGGACAGATGGTCCAGACTCTCACGGCTAAGATCAAATCCCAGGACGCATCTCTGCAACCCGCCAGTGTACAAGCTTCCGCTTCAGCATCCGCATCTGCTCCACCTCAGGCTGCAACGGATTTCAAGGCCAACCTTCCGGATCACTTCTCCGGGGATCGAGCTGAATTTCTCAGTTTTAAAGAAAGCTGCAAGTTGCACTTTCAGCTCAGGCTAAACGCCTCTGGTACTGAGTTTCAGAAAGTGGGACTGATCATTTTGTTACTGCAGGGAGACCCTCAGGCTTGGGTGTTCAGACGCCTTCTTTGAAGCTCTTGGACTGTTATATGATGACCAGGATCACCTGGCCATGGCAGAGACCAAATTACGGGCCTTACGCCAGGGAAGAAGGTCTGCGGAAGATTACTGTGCCGAATTCCGATGTTGGGCTCATGACTCTGGGTGGAATGATCCCGCTCTATGCAGTCAATTCTGTGTATGGCTTTCAGAAGAAGCCAAGGACTCGCTGGTACAGTTCCCCCCGGCTCAGAGTCTGGATGACCTTATGCATCTCTGAAGGAACACCGTGTGGAAAGGGATTCTTCTACTTCATTACGCACGGTCCATTTTCCCACCAACACTGCTGCCGTTGAGGAGCCCATGCAGATAGGCTCTTACCGCCTGACCGAGCAGGAAAATACTCAAGGCTCACCCTGGGGCTGTTTCTCTATTGTGGTGGGAAGGCTCATTGGGCAGACAACTGCCCCAAGAAGAGCAACCAGTCGGGAAACGCTTAACCTAGACAGAGATTGAAAGGGCTCCGCCTGGGTGTTCATCTCATATCTACTAAGAATTCCCTTCTAGTTCCAGCTCGTTTGCATATCAGTAATCAAGAGGTCGACATTCCTGCATTCATCGACAGCGGCGCTGCCGGGAATTTTATTGAGATGGACCTCGTCCAGTCTCTGTGATTCCAAACCAAGCCCATCTCCTCTCCTGTAACTGCCTGCAGCCTAGATGGGAGACCCTTGACCGAAGGGATAATCCTGAGAAGTACCATTCCTCAGATTCTCCATTGGGGTCTGCCACTCGGAGCTTATGGAGTTCTTTCTTATCTGCTGCCCTGCAGCTTGAATAGTCCTTGGCCATCCTTGGTTGCAGTTCCATAATCCTCGCATAGACTGGACCAGAGGCGAGATCTTGGGTTGAAGTGAGTACTATGTCGGGGCTTGTCTCTCCCGTCCCATCCGCTTGGGACAAACCATGCTATCAGGCCTTCCTCCTCAATACATGGACTTTGCTGATGTGTTTTCTGACCAGGCCTCAGAGGAACTACCTACTCATCAAGCTTCAGACTGCACCAATGAACTGGTTCCTGGGGCAAAACTCCCTAAGGGGAGATTATTCTCACTCTCTCCTCTTCTATGGAGGAATACATCCGTGACAATCTATGCAAGGGGTTCATCCGTCCTTCCAAGTTTCCGGTCGAGCCGGATTCTTCTTTGTGGCCAAAAAAGGATGGGTCTCTGAGACTTTGTATCAATTACCGGGCGTTGAATAAAATCACAGTGAAAAATACCTATCCTTTCCTACACATTTCAGATCTCTTCGACCAGCTTAGAGGAGCAGTTGTTTATTCCAAGATTGACCTCAGGGGCGCCTACAACTTGTTCAGAATTTGCAAGGGAAACGAATGGATGACGGCTTTTAATACCGACTTGGGACGCTATGAGTACCTGGTTATGCCCTTGGGCTTTGCAATGCACCTGCCACCTTCCAGGATCTCATTAATGAAGTTCATCGTTGTCTATCTGGATGACACCCTCATCTTCTCCTCTGATCTTTCCTCTCCTCCACCGGAGACAGGTCCGACAAGTCCTTACCTGCCTCAGGAAAAATCAAGTTTTTACTAAACCTGAGAAATGCGAATTCGAAGTGAGCACTGTAACCTTTCTTGGCTATGTGATATCTCCAGAAGGTTTCTCCATGGACCCCGCTAAGGTGAAAGCAATCTTGGACTGGGTGCAACCAAGCAATCTAAAGGCCACTCAGAACTTTCTTGGCTTTTCGAATTATTACCGAAGGTTTATTATAGGTCTCTCTATCCTGGTTACACCCATTTCTGACCTAACAAAAAAGGGGCAGACCCAAGCAAGTGGCCTCCAGCTGCCATTAAGGCCTTTCACGCTCTCAAGCAAGCATTCATCTCTGCTCCCATCCTTCGACACCCAGACCCTGATCTGGCATTTATCATTGAGGTGGATGCCTCTGACATGGGTGCCGGCGCTGTCTTGTCCCAACAAGACCCACATGATTTGAAGACTTATCACTGTGCCTATTTCTCCAAGAAATTCTCTCCTGCCGAAAGAAACTATGATGTGGGCAACAGGGAACTACTCGCCATCAAGATGGCTTTCGATGAATTGAGGCATTGGCTGGAGGGGGGAACGCATACCATTGTCATGGTTACAGACCACAAGAACCTGGCATATATTGAAGCAGCCAAAAGGTTGAACCCCGGCTGGCCAGATGGGCCTTGTTCTTTACCAGATTCAACTTTGTCATCACTTATCGACCTGGATCACAGAAACATAGGGCCGATGCGTTGTCCCGCTCTTTCGTGCCGGAACATGCTCCCACCTCTTCCCCCCTTCCTATTGTTCCTTCTACCTCGATCATTGTGGGACTCACCCGAGACCTCTATTCCCTCATTCTTGAATCACAGGTCCAAGCCCCCACCCAAAGGCCACACAACTGGCTTTTTGTTCCTCAGAAACTAAGAAAGTCTGTTTTTCTTTAGAGACCCATTCCTGTAAGACCACTGGCCATCTGGGGGTCAAGAAAACACTGGAGCTGCTGTCCCGCATTGTCTGGTGGCCACCATGACTAAGAATGTCAAAGAATTTGTCAACACATGTACCATTTGTCTTCAGAGCAAATCTTCTCGGGCTCCTCCGGCAGGGCTTCTCCTTCCTCTTCCCATTCCCAGGCGTCCGTGGACCCACCTGTCCATGGATTTTGTGACGTGTCTCCCCAACTCTTCCGGTAATACCACCTTCTGGGTTGCCGTCGACAGGTTCAGTAAGATGGCCACTTTGTACCCTTGGTAGGGTTACCTTCTGCTCAAGAATTTGCCGACTTGTTCGTCAATGACATCATTCGCTTACACGGTCTGCCGTCAGACATTATCTCTGATAGAGGATCTTAGTTTATCGCCCATTTCTGCATCAACGTCAGCTTGTCATCCGGATATCATCCACAATCTAATGGCCAGACTGAACGAGTCAATCAGAACCTGGAACAGATGTTACACATCCAAGTTTAGTCTGTCCTGTTAACCCCTTCTTGTCCATGGTCTCTGTTATTCGTTCCTTGTTGTTTGTCACTGGTCCGTCTTTTCTGACCCAGTCTATTTCCCACTACTTCGGTCCTCCAATACGTAACAATTATCTCCTAAGGATTTTTACTTGCTGCAGCAGCCATACATGATCCTATATCTAATCATTTGTCCTAGCCAAGTGCCTGGACCTATAAGAGTCTATAAAGGGCAAACATTCTTACTCCAACAATTTGTCCATTTTGAACATTTGGATCACAGATACCTTGCCGAGAACATTTGTGAATTCTAGCTGTATGCAAGCCACTGGATGTAATAGGAGCCTATATATATTTTTTATTGTCTATGGGTCCCATTTATTGATTTATATTTAGGTCACAGTAATTCTTTGTTTATTTCTTATTTTTTATTGTGTTCTAATAAATTTTTAATATCTTAGTAAGCATTTTTATATCTGTTATTATTTAGACCATGTATAATGTAAATAAACATTAAACATTTTTTGAGGACAGTATATACTACATATTTTTCAACAGCTTAATACACCAACAACAATTTGATAACTGTAGAATTGTGTTTGTAGTGTGAAATACAAATGGTATGGTGGAGTGCCAGCACCCTGGATCTGATAATGGTACGGTCGCAGTCTTCTGGATCTGAACTGTGGCTGGTGCAACGTGAACAGGGCTGGATCAGGTGTAATTGCTTGAGCATGCCCCAACTGTGCATTGACTATACACCCCCTCCTCTTTCCTCTGCTCTACAGAAGGCAAGCTGCGGCAGCTTAAGTTGTTGTCAGATCTGACGGGGACGCGATTGCAAGCTCTTCCGGTCTAAGCATACACACAGGAACATCGTGAGAAGATATGTCAAGTCTGTTGGTGCACGCTCAACTCTGGTCCCTAGAGAAATAGAAAAAGCAGGATCAAAAGCAGGATTTATAGAATATTTTCATGCGATGAAACAATATCGCTATGCCACATCACTATCATTTTAGACCAGGACTCGACACTTTTGTTTTAAAACCTAGGTACAAAAATTTAGCTTCACAAAGAAGGGAGGTATTCCCGCACTAGATTCCCTACAGGGACAGGGACAAGATATGATGATTATCCTAACAAAAACCTCTCCTATTTGTACTCAGGTAAAACCCTTAACATCTACAGAAAAAAATGTGCTCCTACAAGCATATACATATACAGTTTAACAAAAAAGAAAGTGGAAAATGCTTGTTTAAATGGGCACTCAGGGGTGTTAGGTAGAGGTGTCTAGAATTAGGTTATAAAACTTAACGTTTATTCAAATATTATTAAAAAGCGAAAAATGTCTTAAAAAATAGAAAAAGTAGGAAGATCTTTTAAACTAAGAAACACCATCTACATTAGAACTCCATATATAAGTATTTGACGCTGGCCACAGTCCTTTCTAGAAATGTATTTATATATAGATTGGGAGGTTAATACCCAATTAAATTCATAAATGTAGTATTAAAAGTTATATACCACTGCAATATTATAGTTACCTAACCCAATCAGTTAAGAAGTGTGCCAAGGATTACAAAATCTTAAAAATATTATTTACAGAGGGAAAGCTAAGGGGGGTATATAAGTGAATAAGCTAACTATCACTAAACATCAGAAACTTAAGTTTATCATTTTCATAGTTGAATGCACCAGAAATACTCCCCCGTGTATGTCACATCACTCAATAATGTGCACACCAGATATAGCAGTTTATGTCAAAAAGTTATTAGTTAGATGTTACAAATCATCTTTCATGACATATTGTATTGAGTTATCTGCCAAGTTCTATAAGGTATGAACTGCTGTGGCTCTGTCTTACTGACAGACCGCTATTATCCCCTCTGTAGCGCTTCCTCCTTGCTGAGAGAAAACTATTTCTCCGGAACACAAAGAACTAACTGGCCAAAGCAGTGTATCGATAAATTACATAAGGCAAGTGGCGTTTTGAAACTCTGACACGCGTTTCGCTATGTTAATAGCTTTTTCAAGTCATACGTTATCACACTTGCTCGTGATTATACATAAACAATTGTTTGTTAAAATTGAGTGTGTGTGTGTTATAATGTTTTTCCCCACAACGCATATGCTTGCTGACTGATAAAGAATGATACTGGTTGATAAACCATAACTGTCTATCCATCAAGAGGCCACTGACCTCCGAAACGCAGCGCTGACTAGAGTCGGCATCACAATTCCGGGCATTTCTCTAAGCAGCTTCAGTGAGTGAGCAATGGAGAAAAATATTATAACGTGACCTCCCGCACTCACGTACCCTCCAACATGATCCATTCCTTTAGGTACAAAATACTCTGCTCCTCAGTTTCCAGTTGTCAATTACTATGGCAACCTCCTTTATTGAAGAGGCAAATAGTTTTTTACATATTAGTTAATTCATTTAAGCCAGGTGAGTGACCGTTGGAAGCTCAGGAATGGATTAAATTGTACCTTATGGAATGGGTCATGTTGGAGGGTCTGCACTCACTCCATGGATAAACCTGATGTGGTTGCTCCTCTGGTAATCAATTTATAGTCAACATGGCAACCAGGTATTTCCTGTTTTATACATACATTTACAGTAGAGCACACATAATTTCATATACATATGTAATGATGTGTTTGCGCTACTGTTAATGCATGCATCTCTCCCTTCAATAAAAGAGGAACAGACTTAACACAAGGGCAGTTAAACTCTGGGTTGGGAAGAGGCAGGGATGATGGAAGTTGTTTACTTCCTAGGATCCAATCAGCCTTATGAAAGGGCTTGAAGAAATATGCTGTATAAGCCAATTCAGGCATACCAGCCCCTGTTCAGTGCACCAGCTGTGTCCTTCATCCTGTTTCTCAGATTCTGTGGTGCATGGCTCTCCTGGCGCCTTCTGCAGGGGGGCATTGCTTGGCCATAGATTGGTGTGACATTGGGGGTCACCTGATCGGCTGCCAGCAGTGGTCAGCAGCAGCCATCTTTGTTGAGGCACTGGTAATCGCAGTTCTGGGATAAAGTGAGCCCACAGCCATGGTGCATGACCCTGCAGACACAGCATGCAGGGCTCCTGTCTGGCAGCAGTTGGTGTCTGGCAAGGCCCACTGCCTCAGTAGGCCCAATGCCTTCTTCCATGGATTCAGTCCTTCAGGGTCAGAAGTCTACTTTCTTTTGCCCCGGGGGACGAGGAAATCAATTCAGTCACTGGTGGTTTACCGTTTCTCCTGAAGATAACCTGGAGCAAGTGGCAGCTTTGACCAAGACAGATATTTGTGAGGAGGCGTACAAAACATTTGAGAACCAATTGTTTGGTATGTTAGTTTTTGCTGTGGTTTATTGTAAGGGTTGGCCGAACAGAGTTCCCCATTATGGTGGCGGAAGACCCGTGGGTATGTTGCTTTCACAATTGGGGTAATGTTTTTTTTGCAATTATCTGAGAGTTGTGCAGACTGTTAATGACTTAAGTGCTTCATCTCCCCTGTTGCCTGGAACATAGGTGCGTTTTAGGGTGTGGCATGTGTCGAGGATGGAGAATGAATTGTCGGATGCATTGTCCAAGTTTAATTAGGGAAAATTCAGATCTTTGGCCCCTAATGCTGTTACTCAGTACACCTTGTCTCTTTTATATATGGGCAGGTTGTCTGTCATGGTTAGTGAGCTAGACTGGCGTTTGCTTGCACCTGGTTCCCTGTATAAGTTTGAGAGAGCGTGGTTGTGAGAGGTTAAAGGAATTCATTTGGAGTGAGTAAGTGGCTGGGAGATCCAGTGCAAGCATGGCCACCGTGATGGCAGGGATTTCCATTTTCTGTAAGCTTCAGTGTTCCCTGGACATCACCAAAGGTTTCTTTTTCGCAAGAGCACTTAGGGGGTGAGCTCTGATTCAGGAGATACATCTGGCCAAAATATTTGACAGATAAATCAGGGATCCCACTTGCCCCTTTTACTGGCATGCTGCACTTGTAGAAAATAGAGGCCCCCCCCATATTTTTACCTTGCCACAAAAATATCTGTTAGTCACTTAGAAAAAAAGTTTTTTTGGGGGTAGGAAAGGGAGGTTTACCCCTGCTCTGGGACTGTGGTGCCATTAGATTTGTTGGGAGTTTTTTTGTTTTTCCACATACTGTATTATTAGGATTGTTATTTGCCTTGCCTCTTTTTTTGTTTCTTAGGGTTGTTTTACTTCCTTGCCTTCCTACATTATGTCTAATGTGGCTTATCGTTGAAGGTTTATTGTTGTTTAATTGCTGGATTGATTTCCTATGCAATGCCCAAAATATAAATCTCTTCTGTGGGGGTATAGGTTGTTTAATATGTGTCTATAGCTTAATATAGGGTGCCTATTTTACTATGTCTTAAAGCTATTACAATGCAAGGTAATCAGAAAAAAATACTGTTATAGAAAGTATCATCCACAGTTTTGAGGTTATGCCCCCCGTAAAGATATGATATTGCAATATATATATATATGTGATGTGAACTTGTGGCTAGTTTAATGCAAACACTGGCAAGTTTAATGCAAAGTCAGGCAAGATTAACATAAACTTGACAGAGTTTCACAGAAACTCGCCGGAGTTTATAACACATATCGCCATAGTTTCAAACTCCCTAGTGAAACTCGTCCCTTAGTAAACCCAGAGAGTTAAAAAAGAACTCGTCGTTCAACTACTGCGATGTGTGGTGATTTTTACTGGCGATTTAACACGCCCCAAGTGTCTTAATTGTTTAGGGTGTATGCATTGTTTATTAACTAAACATTGTAAACTTGAATTGGGTCTCACTCAAAATCTTTGCGTGAGTCATTCTAAAACACTTGTTTGAATTCAGAATAGAAATCACAATGCAATGCACTTTCATGAAATCTTGTTCCTACCTTAAAATTTACGACTTACGTCCACAGACCTTGTCGTAATGGGCCTTCCCCCGCCCCGCTCCCTAATTTAAATGCCTATCTCTGCCTATATGGCGGAGATACGGCAGACGTAGCAAGCTGGCCGGCCACCTTTAATGTCCCGGCCAGAGTACGCAACAAATGTTATGTACGCCGGCCGGAACGCTAGTGTAGCTATGATGTGCGCATGCGCACATAATTGCTGATAGTGAAATTACGCACGCGGAGTGCGTAATTTCCCTGACATCCGTAGCCCAGGATCTGGGCCCTTATTTCCATGCACAGCATTCTCTGAGAAAAAGATTGGGAGAGTTGCACTAGGTAGAATCATCTGTTGGTGGGTTAAGTATCTATTCTGACCCCTACCCTTTCTAGTATTGACTCCGCCTTCATCTACCCACTATACTCTCCCTCCATATTCTCTTCACACTCTATTCCCTCTGTTTCCTCCAACTTCCATTACCCATTGTTCTGTTTAATTCCTTTTATCCATTCTCTTCAACTCATTTGCCATTCTTCTACACCAATCTGTTCTCTAGTCCCTTGTGTCATTTGATTATTTACTCAGCTTCTTTCCCTGTCAGTCCCCCTCCCTCCCTCTGTCACTTCACCCATGTTTACAGCAATTACTTACCTTATAGTCTTCTCTTCTTTTGTCATCTGTCAGTTTCCTTCCCTTCTCTGCTTCTTTTTTACTAGTCTGCTCTCCCTAACCCAGACATGTTGGTATCACCAGCTCTTTGCTTACTGTGGAGTCTATGTAAAGGGCTGACAGTTAATAGTAGTGCACTGTACAATGAGTGCCTTGGGTGTGCATGTGTATATTATTTATTATATATGCAAAAAACACTTATTTACTAAATAATTTGACAATATTAGGCACTACTTAGTTAGGGGTTGATGACACCCTAAGGATCTATAAAGAAATAAATACTACAAGAATAACCAGATAAAATAGTCCTAAAAATGTATATACCTTCCAAATTAGTTGTAAAAGCACATTTATTAATACAACACAATCTGGTACCAGACCTATAAATAAACATACTTATCTGTGTAGCTTCAGGGACTGGCCTATCTGTGCACCTGATGGTGGGTTATACAATGTCAGACCAGTAATACTGTTCACACACGTGGATAAATTGGCTCCCAGTGTCACGGTTTAGCTTGTAATCATCAACATAAATTCATGTCACAGTATTCCGGTCTCAAGAAAGTTCAAGCCAGCAGTTTGCTATCAGAATAGTCAATCACCGCTAACGCGTTTTATCCACTTTTAATTTTTTTAGGACTATCTTAGGCAGCATTGATTATTTTCATAGTATTTCTTTCAATAAATCACCATGGGCCTGATTCAGACTTAAGATTGTTTTACATACTCAGCGTGCCTAAGTTGCGCACTACTAAGAACATAACTTAGCTTAGTTGCTTTAACTTTTCCTTGGGTATCTCTGGTTGTATGCAATGCCTTGTTGTACGTAAGTGGCTAACGCAGCCCCTACCGCACAATTTAAATGCCTCCTTCCGCCCACAATGCATATTTTGCGTAGGAATGTCACGGCCTGTCATACACATCATACATATAAGTTATGTACGATCATATTTCCGATGAGTAACATCTGCTAAACGCATGCGCAGTGCGTTCCCACAGCCAGATTTACACATGCCGCGTGCTTTAATTCAGTGTTGTAAAGCGTGGATCAGGCCCCAGATGAGTAAAAACCGGCTCTTATCCAACCTCTATGGGTCATTCCATCCCTAAGTAATAAGTCACTAGATGGATAAACAGCAACGGGTAACAGATTTGCTCCAAGTTTTGCTAACCTTTATATGGGTCTTTTTGAGGAACAACATATTTGGAATGGTTCCTTAAGAGCAAATCTGGTACTCTACGGTACATTGATGACTTCTTTATCATTTGGGATGAGGATTTAGTTTCTATTCACCAATTTTTGAATCACCTTAATTCTAGTTATTTTGGTTAAAAGTTTACTTTACTTTCCAATCAACACACTATTAAATTTTTTAGATGTCACTGTCACGATGGTGAAGGACTCCCTCCAAACTAGGACGTTCTAGGACGTTCATCAATAAGCCATATAAAGATCCCATGAAAAAAAAATCTATACTCTCCCTTTTGGATGAAAACATTAAGGATATTCAGAAAAAAATCTAATTTTAAAACAGATGATCTGATGTTTATCACACAATATATTCAGCTTCTCATGAAATTAGAAATATTATTCAGAAAAATTATACTATTCTTAGTCTAGACATGAAGTTAAAACCTCTCGTAACTGATAAAACATTATTTTCAAAAAGGCAAAAAATATTAAGGGCCACCGGATACATAGTAATTTTGGAAAGGAAAAATCTGAAGTAAGTCATAAAAGATTTTCTATATGTTTATGTTGTATAAATAAAAGTAAAAAATTTGTATCTATGGATGGAAAAGATCAGTTTGATATAAAGAGTTTTATAAATTGCAAATCATCTTTTGTAGTATACCAAATGATCTGTGTATGTGGTCTGCATTATATTGGAAGATCATATGGACAATTGTCCACCAGATTTTCAGAACAAAAGAAATATTTTGAAAGATAATTGTTCCCATTCCCTCTCAAAGCATGTTAATAATGCTCATGGGTCATGGGATTTCTAAAAAAAAATACAGGGAATGGAGTTTATCCCATGCACTGCAAGAGGAAATTACTCTTGGGAAAAACCATGTTGATTTCAGGGTGAGTCAAGTTAATTGTATTCTTTAAATTAATCAGTATTAGCGCACACTCTTGCAGAATGGGGAGGTGTATTTCAGTATAAGCAGTTGTGACCCCTAGTGCTTAACTATCACTGGATAAACTGTATTGTAAATGGAAGAAAATGTGGGTGTTAAGTGCTCAATACTGTGTAATAGAGTATAAGGTGTATTTCTAATGTTCCCACCTTATATGATTCTGGATGCGAAGGGGGTGGGAAATGGGT
>WWET01000029.1:390045-401895 GCA_011038615.1 Limnodynastes dumerilii
GGGGGGGGGGTTTGACAATGACCTATTAAATTTACTGTCCATCTGCTTGTAAAGATATCTTTAGGGTCACTCACAACCAAAGGGCGGCTGATCGCTGGGGATAGCGGGGTCCTGGCAAACATACCAAATTGAAGGGGCGATCACATGCTACATGAAAAATGTAGTTTATCTTTTAAAAAGCCCCTGTTGGAATCAGTATAATGGGAGGACACTTAGACCCCTTAAGACACGCATAGGGGAACATATACGTAACATCAAGAATAGTTATGCCCTACACGGGGTATCACAGATTTTCACCTCTGAACACAATAAGGATCCAAGGGGTTTCAAAATTCATAGGCATCGAGAGAGTAAAGAAGGACTGGAGAGGAGAGAATTTTTTAAAATTAACTAATAAAATGGAACTCAAAAGTATATTCTTATTGAAGACCTAATGAGTTAAACATTGATTTAGCAATACAGAATGTTCTCTAAAATGCATCGGACAATAGGACCCTGAAGCATACTGGGCCCACATAACATATCACCCCTGATGAAGCTACTTGATGTGATGAAATGCGTTTGGGTCATAGATCATTTACAAACAAAAACTGATTCTTTATTTAGCATCCTTCAATGTATTTTGCATTATACAAGTAAATAAACATATTTTAAAATTACAATCAGTGTTGGAGCATTACACTTCCCAGGCCAAAGCAGACCAAGAAGCAACAACATGGGAGAAAACAGCTGGTTACAACTACATCAGCTGGCTGTGATTTCCAGCAGGACACAGCTGGCGGCAAGCAGCATTGCACCAGCCGATCTCCACCTACAGGCCGCAGCAGCAGAGAGATGTGTGCTGGGAGCAGGCAATACCGAAGTAGGTACCAGCAGCAACACAGGAGGAGGACAGAGGTCGTACACCGACCCTGACTGCCATGGTGCCAGGAGCTTTACATCAGATGCTCACTAACCAACAATTGCCAGCATAGATGGAGCATCAGTTCCACAGCCATGGTGCCCAGCTGAGGAGTCCAAGAGCGGTAATGGAGTTCCTGGCTAGATGCACACTATCCAAGGTGCCAAGATACTTTCTTAAGTTCTGTGCTCTTCAGTAGATGACTCTTGGTTTTGCCGGTAAGATATCTTTCAATATTAGATCCATTGTGATTCAGTGCCTTTTCCACTTGATTCTAGTTTTAATTTTTTTAAGAAACCTTTTTTGTACATCTGCTGCTTGGATGTCATAATCAGTGGTATCTGTGCAATTCCTTCTGATCCTTCTGAAAAAGAAGAAGAAAGTGAGAAAACTTCCTTCATTACCAACTATGGCCCAAATTCACAACACCGTACGTGTTGCATATACGGTCTTATATGTAATCTACATATCATTTTGTTACATAGATTGCGTATATGCGGTCTTTTAAGACTGCATATATGCAATCTACGTAACAAAACGATAGGTAAATTACGTAAAATAGTTACTATGCATGCGTAGTAGCTACTATTGGTATTTTAAGACCATATGTGCAACACGTACGGTGTTGTGAATCCAGGCCTATAACAGCAATGCCAAAAATCTTGAAAAAATTCTAAGTCATCACTGGAAAATACTTCTGAAGGACCTAATATTGAAAGATATCTTACCGGCAAAACCAAGAGTCATCTACCGAAGAGCACAGAACTTAAAGAGGGCATCTTGGCACCGAGTGTGATACCCCCGAAAGAAAAACCGCTTAACACTTGGCTAGACGAACCTCCACCAGGATTTTACTACTGTACTGAGTGTATAAGCTGTAAAACTCTAAATAGGAGAAGCACCCAGCCAAGGCTGAAGTTCAAGCCAAATATCTTTTGATATCAAAGAAAGAATAAGTTGTGACACAAAAGGTATTATTTACCCCCTGCAATGCCCCTGCGGCCTATATTATGTTGGTCGTACCATCAGAGGTCTAATGCCAAGGATAGCCCAACATGTACACAATATAGGAAACCAGATGATCTCTCATAGCCTACTAGCACACTTTTTTTTAAAGACAATGGCCTGTATTCAGAGTACCGGACGTATAACATATATGTCCGGTGTTCAGCAATTTTTACTACTGCGCATGTGTAGTAATTTTTTTACGTAATCTATGTATCTTTTTCTTATGTAGATTATGTAAATGTAAATTCAGACCGTATGTTATACGTCCGGTACTCTGAATACGGGCCCATGACTTAATCTGTCACAACTGGACTTTGTAGGACTTAAAAAAAGATAAACAAAATTGGAGAGGAGGAGACTTCCTTGCAAAACTAGCAAACGAAGAAACTAAGGGCCTGATTCAGAGATACGATTTCCACGGCACTTAGGAGCGTATATTTAAGATCCTAGAAAATTCGCAAAACTGCGCATGCATAGTAATAG
Source organism: Limnodynastes dumerilii (assembly GCA_011038615.1). Taxonomy (NCBI): domain Eukaryota; kingdom Metazoa; phylum Chordata; class Amphibia; order Anura; family Limnodynastidae; genus Limnodynastes; species Limnodynastes dumerilii. The sequence goes on from WWET01000029.1 coordinate 392,438, forward strand.
TGCAACGCCGTATACGTAGCGGTTAGGAGCGTAAATTCGCTAAGAGCGTAAGTTTGAATCGCACGCAAGCACTTAAGATCTTAAGTGCAGCGAATCTTTAAGATCTTAAGGATTTGCATGGAAATGGGCGGGGGGAGGCAGGGAAATGAGGGAAAGTGGGCGCGGGCTGACACTTAGGATCTTAAATGAACGCTACCACGTCACTTAAGATCCCAAATGACAGCGTAGAGTTAGGGCTAGTCAATGGTGGTCTAAGTTTAAGATCCACCGCTGTTTGCAAGGGGAGTGACTCTTTATGCAGTGGGCTGGAACCTGCTAGGATCTTAACATTAGATGCGTATGTTTGCGATCTTTTCGCAATCACATCTCTGAATCAGCCCCTAAATAAATATTTACATTGCAAACCTTGGCCCCAAAAGATCTGCATATTGATTTAGACTTGTCACCTCCAGGCATCCTTAACCTCCATATCCATCAGTACCCTAAGTAGTATGACACTAACACTGCGATTGTGTACCAATAATATTTTATTTCAGTAGTACCTTGGTCCATTGGCAACTTATTACACTGTAATCAAAATGACTTCTATGATAATCTGGTTCTATTTGCAATTATATTATAATAATATATATTTCTTTATAACTGGTGATGCAAATGTAACAAGTGGAGTACCTCAGTACTCCACTTGTTACATTAGCATCACTAGTTTTAAAGACACAAAGATATGTAACAGGATAGGCACTCCAGGAGGGGTATACAAAATAAGGGATGATCTAGGTAGGAATGGTCAAGAGTGTGGCAACTGCAATTTAATGCCAAAAAAATGCTAAATCATACACTTGGGGTGCAAAAACCCTCAATATACCATTAATGGTACTATATTAGAAACTACTAAAGAGGAAAGGGATCTAGGAGTCATTGTTTCATGTGACTTAAAGATAGCCAAGCAATGTAACAAAGCAATGAGTAAGGCAAGTTAGATGCTTGGGTGCATAGGGAGTGGAGAGAGATGTAGTGATGCCCTATTATAGATCGTTGGAATTACCTCACTTAGAATACTGTGTTCAGTTCTGGAGGCCATATCTCCAGAAAGACATAAATACATTAGAGACTGTGCAAAGAAGAGCAACAAAAATGGTCCATGGCCTGTGTCACACAACATACCAAGAAAGGCTAGTGTGACCTTTTCCCAAATCCAAATCCATCATTACATACTACAGCGAAGTACCAGATAAGGGGGGATATGATAGCTGCTTTCAAATATGTCAAGGGTTGTGACCGGCTAGAGAAGGGTGGCATTTTTCAGAGAAAGAGGTGTAATAGAACACAAGGGCATGAATATAAACTGTAGGGCGGTAGATTCAGAGGAAATGTGCAAAAAAATGACTTCACTGAAAGGGTGATATATAAGTGGAATAACCTCCCATCTGAGGTGGTTGAGGCTTACACATTAGAACAGTGTAAACATGCTTGGGATAAATATAAGGATATCCTAAATCTCAAACTAAATAGAGTTTAGGGTTTAAATAGTTTTAAATAAACAACTGGGCAGACTGGATGGGTCATGTGGCTCTTATCTGCCATCACTTTCTATGTTTCTGTTTCTATGGTTTTATCATTTATTATGGTAACTTATTTCAGTATGTAAAGCAAGCTGTGTAATTTGAAACATTTATTTCATCTTTTATGGTGACACTTTAGTTCTCCGGCACAGATAATGTCTCTGCTTTAGGGTGTATTTTTAGATGTCTCCTAATTACATATGCTTACATAGAGTTTATTACTTTGATTGGCATCACAGCTAAAGTCTGAGATCTCCATTAGAACTTCTAATTGAGGATCCAATTAATTAATTATGTACTAATCAAGCACAACTTGAGCACCACTGGAGATTATAAATTCAGAAGTCCCGCCTAGCGATCCCCACCAAGAGACCACAAGCATCGCTGACAAAGCCCACTTGCTTACAGGGCAAAGCACATAGGTTTTTCAGCAATACGAGAGATCTCATCCCTCTATGGTGAGGATCACCCACACTAGAGAGACTTTGTTACCACTACTACAGGAGTGAGCACACTACGGACGATGGTGGCGGCAAAACCGCATTTAGTTTATTATTGCTTATTGCTGGCATTTGTACCTACTACTTGTGTGGACCATAGAAATTTGTTTTTATATTGATACTAACGTACTGACATATTTATATACTTTTTACAAGAGCAAGGGTGCAGTTTTCCTTCCAGCCTAGAGATCTTATTTGCGCAGATTAGTACCAGCCCCAATCCTTGTGCTTTTAGGGTACATTTAATTCGAGACAAATGCTTTTCAGATCAGGACATTGGGCCAGACTCAGACCTCTGTACATGAGCGTATTTACGCTAGCCACTGTCGTAAAATCACCTTTTTGTATGTACTGCGAATGCGCGCACCAGATGTTACGCAATGTAACTCTGATCTTACGTACCTTCAGCGTAAATAATAACGAAGGCGCGGGTCGTCCATACGACACCCGGAAATACACTTTGTAAGCAGAGGGAGGCATTTAAATTGTACAGTATGGGCCGGGTTAGGCAGTTACGTCCGTCTGGACACTACGTACGAGTGTGGTTATGCTTGGAAAAGATAAGGTGAGGTTTGGTAGTCGTAAAGTAGCTAAATTACGAGCGACCAATGGGAGTGCCCAGGGGAGTGCATAGTACGTATGATCATGTAAATATGCTACGCGATCATACTTAAAGTGCACTTAAGTCTGGATCTGGCCCTTTGTGAATATTAAAGTTAGACCACACTATCCTCTTGGTACTTTGGGCTGCACAAGTCAGTGCGGGCCCAACATTTTATGGCCACTGGTTCCTTTCAATCATTGAGCTCTAAAGTGTTTAGGAACTAAGGGCTCTATTTACTTACCTTCCTCGTTCCCTGTGAAGGAAGCTGCTTAGCAGCGAGCCTGGCAGCTTCCTTCACATGATTTACTAATACTCACCCCTCCTCCGAGGTCCCGTGATGAGCCGCGGGTCGGTGCTGTGCTTCTCCTTCACGCGCTCCATGAATGAAGTACTGCACATGCTCAGTATCTCTCAATCAGGACTTAGAAAAATGTCAGTGCAGGACATCAGAAACACTAAACATACGCAGGACATGAGAAACACTGCACATGCGCAGGACATGAGAAAAACTGCACATGCGCAGGACATGAGAAAAACTGCACATGCGCAGGACATGAGAAAAACTGCACATGCGCAGGACATGAGAAAAACTGCACATGCGCAGGACATGAGAAAAACTGCACATGCGCAGGACATGAGAAAAACTGCACATGCGCAGGACATGAGAAAAACTGCACATGCGCAGGACATGAGAAAAACTGCACATGCGCAGGACATGAGAAAAACTGCACATGCGCAGGACATGAGAAACACTGTATTGCAGAGGTCTGATACGCAGGGCATTCAGACCTCTGCCAACAAAAAAAGAAAATGCTGCAATTTTTATACTAGTGTCCTGGTAAGGACAGAGAGGAGGCCAGGGACACTAGACCTGGCTGTCCCCCCCCTGATGGCGGCCTTTCCCCAAAACAAGGAAAAGACCATCATATATGATGTGAAATGCCTTGTATACAGGGCCGTCTTTTCCACTGGGCAGTTTGGGCTAGTGCCCAAGGGTCCCCACACATCAAGGGGCCCTTCAGCCCAAACTGGCCAGCTCTGTGTAGCAAGAGCTAGGTTTATAGCACATTCTCTTGCATTTCACTCTGCCTACACATGCAGAGGGGGCGGAGCTTCCCACTGGCACTGCAGGAAGTCGCCAGAATAATTGTCAATCTGTTAGTCTGACGCCGGGAGCGGAGTGTAAAACTCCGCTCCGACGTTCTGTAAATATGATCCACTTCATTTTAATGTGATAGGGCCAGTTTTGAAGTGACTAAAATGATCTTTGTAAATAGACCCCTAAATATCCAATTTTTTCAAACACTTATCTAAGGTATTTAGTGCTCTATTAAAATTGTCACACAGTTAAATCTGCTCCCACTGACAGGAGTCAGAATGTCTGTGATACAAACCTGCATTTCATGTTTCTTGTGGCTGGCTACCCTGCATCCTGCCAGCGGTCCTTTATTCTATGCCAGTCCCCTTCAACGCCAAGTCTGAGAGGGGTGAAATGCCAAAGGACTGGTTAATGGTGTGTATTTCAGAGGTATTTCTTTAAACAATATCAAATCCAGCAAAATAATTTCTCTATATTTTCTGTACATTCAGATCGACACCTGACACCTTCCAACAGGGGGGGTTGGGTTGTGATCGCAACTGGGCATGCCTTGGCATCTCAATTTACAATATAGTTCTGCCTCGTCCATGTCTACAAATGAAAAACATTTTAATCATATTCTTTGGAGACAAGCAAATATATCATCATACCACAAAAGTTATTGGGGTAGATCCAGAACTACGTTTGCAATACGTTTATTCGCGTAGCATATTTTCGCGTGCGTACCTTCTATACACTCCCTTTGTCACACCCCTTGAATGTACGTATTTTGTCCGAGATTCGCTTTCCAAACCCTACCTTAACTTTTGCCCACATAACCGATGTCATCCGCTCACGTACGTATGGGCAACACGTATTTACGCAGCTAAGCACGCCCATACTGTACACTTTAAATACAAACCCCGCATACATAGCGTATTTCAGACTTTTTTTGTGAAACGTAAAATTGGCACGCCCACACGTAAGTATTTATGGGACACATACATGAATGGCCCATACGTTCACATTTACGCTACGTTATGGTGCATATTTTCTATGGTGCGCATGCGCAGTACTTACTAAAAGGTGATTTTACGTCTCCGCCACGCGTAAATTTGCTTACAAGCGTTGTTCTGGATCTGGGCCATTATGAGTAGTATCAACCCTGCAGGGATCAATTAGAGTGGTAGATGAATGTGCACAAATTAAGGTGATTCTCACTTCAGCTTCCTAAAGATAAAGTCAAGTACTCCAGAAGGAGGTGGGTTTTGGATAGACAATACATCGTTAGAACCCACAAGGGGCCGGATCCAGAACTACGTCCATCTTCCATAGACGGACGTAGTTCAATAAGTCGTTTCGATACGTAGATTGCGTATATGCGGTCTACATATCGAAACGATACGCAGATTACGTACAATAGATACTACGCATGCGCAGTAGCTACTGCTTATTGAACTACTTCCGTCTATGGAAGACGGATGTAGTTCTGGATCCGGCCCAAGGTTCTTAAAGTAGTAATGGAGAATTTAATGGCTGCAAATTGACTAGTGTGTGTGTCCACCAAACACAGCAATAAATACAAAGGTCGGGCAATAGAGATGATTAAAAGTTGTCCACTTTAAAGATAGGCTCCCATATGTGGATAGTGGCAGAGTGTACCAAAATTAATTAACTACTGGTATCAGTTGAAAAATATCCTGACGTATCCTGCACTGTTGCAGCACAATTCAGCCTGTTAGTGTCAAAGGTAATAACGTACCTGATGTTGTATGGAGCTAATGGCTCCCGGGTGGCACTATCACTAAACATGCTTGGAGGATGTTCTCCAGTATCTGGAGTGGCATATAAAGCAGTGAAAAATGGGAAAGGGATGTCCCAAACAGATTAAGATTCTTACCACGGTGTACCCAGCCATAGGAGATGGAGAGCCCGATACCACACCGAGAGTACTTATTTCCCCGACGACACTAACCATCCACCTCTACAGAAAGATTGGAAATGGAGTCCAGGAGTTGGTAAGTATAAATCGAAGTCCGATGGTTTGGGTTTAAAAGTCTTTTTCCAGCTGGTGGGTGGGACAAATATATGCAGCCAAGTATTAAAAGTCAAGGGAGCTGAATGCACATGTAAAGCTGGTCTCGCACCATTACGCGTTTCACCGTATCAGCCTTATGGTTTCCTCAGAAGGGTATTCATTCACCACCCCCTCCACAATTCAGTAGAAAATTTTATTAAAACATTCAACACCTGATTAGTAGGAGGGGAGGGGTGCAATCGCGAGGCGCAGCTATCCTGGCTGCTATCCTTAGCGCTCGATGCGCTAATGATAGTAAATGGACCCCTATAAGTGGTAAATGCTGGAAAGATAAAAATGAATGGAAATCCAGACAAAGAAAGCAGAAGTTTCACTGTACATTCATTACCGACGTTGACTTTCACAATACACTTGTAGCATCATCTCTCCAAGGAGCTGCTGCCTTTATAGACAAAGGGGTTCATTCAAAATTAGGATCAGCAGCAAAATAAAAAGCAAAGCGGAGAGAGACAAAATAAAAATGTGGAAACAGAATGAGCTGAGAGATGATGTGTTGTAGAATAACAATAACCCGACGACACTAACCATCCACCGCTATGGAAAGATTGGAAATGGAGTCCAGGAGTTGGTAAGTATAAATCAGTGTCCGATTAAAAGTCTTTTTCCAGCTGGTGGGTGGGACAAATATATGCAGCCAAGTATGTAAAAGTCAAGGGAGCTGAATGCACATGTAAAGCTGGTCTCCTCGCACCTTTACGTGTTTCACCGTATCAGCCTTACGGTTTCCTCAGAAGGGTATTCATTCACCACCCCCCTCCACAATTAAGAAGAAAATGTTATTAAAACATTCAACACCTGATTAGTAGGAGAGGAGGGGTGCATTCGCGAGGCGCAGCTAGCCTGGCTGCTATCATTAGCGCTTGATGCGCTAATGATAGTAAATGGACCCCTATAAGCGGTAAATGCTGAAAAGATAAAAAAGAATGGAAATACAGGCAAAGAAAGCAGAAGTTTCTCTGTAAATTCATTACCTCTGTATTATAATAACGGAGCCAGTAGTTCTTACCGACGTTGACTTTCACAATACACTTGTAGCATCATCTCTCCAAGGAGCTGCTGCCTTTATAGACAAAGGGGTTCATTCAAAATTAGGAGTAGCAGCAAAATAAAAAGCAAAGCTGAGAGAAACAAAATAAAAATGTGCAAACAGAATGAGCTGAGAGATGATGTGTTGTAGAATAACAATAAAGCTGTCCAGTATTTGGGGCTGATCCAGGGGTGCACTCAGTTCAGCACGCATCGTATGAGCCTTTGGATTTGAGGTAATTACAGCTTGTAGTGTACGGGCACACAGCAAGCTCACTGCAAGCTATGTGTCCAAGTACACTGCACAAGTGCCCAGTAGTACAGTCTAATCCTGACTGTCTATGGAGGTTATGATTAATGCAACTGATTGTAAATGTCAGAAAAAATCATTACAAACAACAACTTTCATTTGTAATAAAAACATGAAAAAAAATGATTTTTTTTTGTTACTGTATATAAGTAGAAATGAAATAACACAAGCACAAGCAGCAGTCATTTCCGACACTGTGTTCACATCCTAACAGAAGGGTATAAAATAGATTGTGGATGCAGAGCCTCATTTACTAAGTTTGATGTTGGCCAAATCGCCCAAAGTCCTGGGACTTTAGCTGTTTTTTCACCATCGTTGTATACACTAAAGCCAAAGTCCTGGGACTTTGGGCTTTTTCACAATCAACTCGACCAACATCGATCTACCTTCCCAGTCCCGATTTTTTTAATGTAAAAACTATAACACGGTTGATTCACTAAAGGCGATTTGACTAAATCGCCTCTAGTGTGATGTTTGAGGGCTGAAAAAAAAAATCGCCTCCTGTGTGTGGCGCTATCATAAAAAGCGAACACATAAAACACATTTTAATAGAAAAACACATGTCAATACAGTTGTCATGTGTTTTTCACTAAGTAAAAAACAATAGATGCATTTTTCTATCACTTATCCCGCTGACGCATATACTACTATAAGGAAAAGCATGGCCATGTGTTTGTGACCATGCTAATCCTTACAGTAGTGTAAGCATCAGCTGATAAGTGACAGAAAAATACATCTTTTCTCATTTTTCCAGAAAATATGACGTCATAAACACTAGAGCCCCATAATGTAGATGACATCATATTTGCTATAAAAGGGGGCCCCTCTAGCGACAGACCGGGACACAGAAGTGGGGACACACAAGAGGAAGAAGGAGGACATCATGGCAAGTGCCAGAAGAGGTCAAAGACCAGCGGCAAGCACCGGACCATCCTCTTCAAGCAAGCTGACAAACATCTTCAATCAACATTTCCAGAAGATCTTCACAGAAAGATGAAAATCCAAGCAAGTCATCCCAAGACAGATAACTGCTAAACGGTGAGTCACTACTTTCATTTATTATTTTATTACACATTTTTAAAGAAAATTAGACTTTTGTTTACACTGTGTAACGATGGCCACCATTCTATTCTATATACACAGTATGGGATATTTTTTACACATTTTATTCATGGTTAAAAATGTATTGTTAGGTCATGTAATATTGAAAGGTTTATTTGGGGAATTTATAACATTTTTTAGGGACACATTACACTTTTGATTGTAGAATTCGATCACTTATCAGGCTGAATCTTACACTACTATAAGGATTAGCATGGCCACAAACACATGGCCATGCTTTTCCTTATAGCAGTATATACGTCGGCAGGATAAGTGATAGAATAATGTTGATTTTGAGATGAACAATCGCCATACTTTTCAATAGAAAAGCATGGCGATTTTTCCATTTTAAAACGATCAACATCAACGGCGAATCTAAATCGATGCCAAAAATACGGGCCTAGTAAATGCCGTGATTTTTGGGAGAAAATCGCAGCAAAATCACAGCGATGTCTGTCGATTTAGATTCGATGTCAAAAATCGACCTTAGTAAATGAGGCCCTACATGCTTGATGTTAGGAAGAGAAACGTCATGCCCGCTGGCGCACGCGCATCTCCGGACCAGCCCCTTTGTGTGCCATAAGCATTATCAGTCAGTGTGTTCCCTGAATGTGGAAAAGTATCATTCATTTGCTCTCTCACATTGTAACGTGGTTTGTCCTGGTGCAGAACTGTGCTTTTATGTGCTAACTCTGGATCAGCCACAAAAGGTGTACCTTAAATATTCAATATTTTGCTTTAAATAAAACCCAGAGGATCCTGATCTGTCCTGGAAGAGCATGGAGAATATTCATAGAAACATAAGCATAGAATGTGACGGCAGATAAGAGCCACTTGGCAAATCTAGTCTGCCCTTTTTTTTAATCTCTGGTAACCTAAACCCCTTCTTGATCCTTAGCTCTTTGGGCCTGATCCAGATCTACGACCGCAAGCGATCATACGCCGGTCGGGAGCGTAAAAACGTGAGAAAAAACGCACTGCGCATGTGCAGTATGACAACTTCCGGTCGTCCGAAGGACATGAGCGTACAGCGAGCGTATTTTCAGCGTATTTTTCGCCCAAGGGGCGTGCGTTTTGTACGACGATAGTCTGGACGCTCGAGTTACTACACAGAGGCGGGGATAGCCATTTAAATTGTACAGTATGGGCGTGCTAAGCCCGTACGCTCAGCGTATTCAG
>WWET01000029.1:445446-459343 GCA_011038615.1 Limnodynastes dumerilii
ATATATATATATATATATATAGATATATAGATATACATAGATATATGAACAATTGGTATGTGGGATACTAGTAAATCTGTTGCTATTGTTCTTGTGTTCTGCTCTACATAATATTTGAAGACTAAGGCCCGGATTCGCAACACCGTACGTGTTGCACACTCAGTCTTAAAATACCGATAGTAGCTACTACACATGCGTATTAGTTTCGTTACGTAGATTGCGTATATGCGGTTTTTAAGACTGCATATACGCGATCTACGTAATGAAACGATACGTAGATTACGTAAAATAGTTACTACGCATGCGCAGTAGCTGCTATCGGTATTTTAAGACCGTATGTGCAACTCACACAGTCTTGTGAATCCGGGCCTAAAGCTGCATAAACACTACAAGTTTTTAAGCGATGGACGACATTATAGATCATTTTAATCGCCTGCATACACACTACACACGATTTTCGGTTGAGCCTTTATTATTGAATAGCTTGATTGTTAAAATTTACGTACACACATGCATGATATTGTTCAAAACACTCCTTTATAATTTATTAATGTGTGGGTGTATATATAATGTATCTTTTTATACAGTGGACATGATTTACACTTAAGAATTTAGGAATATTCCTAAATATAAGCACAGCCCAGATACGTAATAATGATTCACAAATGCTAAAGAAAAATGTTAACCACACCCCTAGCTTCTTAGGAGCTAAGAACATTCTTTTCTCCATATTCGTATATTTAGGAACAGCTTTGTTTTCCAAATGAGAATCGTGCGTATATTTAGGATCTTTAATATCCTCATAATTCACGACTAAGCAAAGAAACACATAAATTGATTCAATTAAGAAGCAGATTGATTTTCTTAGGCTTTCTTTGTTTTATAATTAACAAAAGTAGTCAAAAAAAATTGTAAAAAATTACATTATGCTAAAATACAAACAAAATTTATGTCACACAAACAGTGCAAACAAGTTAAATCATAAAAGATAACTTATGTTTAAAAATGTTTACAACAATGAAATCATGCACAAACTGCAAATAAATGCTAATTTAAAGTCAAACACAAAATGGTAACATTACAGCAGTTTTAATAGATATGCCTTTAATTGTTTTTATCAAAGTGAACACATGCATTCATTATAATCACACAGCAGCTGTGTGTTGAACAAACATAAAAGCATGAGGCTCTCTGTTAACCATGCAGATGTCAACTTTAGAATGGTAGGGGGCATTCTTATCTTTGTTTGTGTGTATGTTAGTTTCCGCAAGGTTTTCTTAACTGTGAATCATTCCTAAGTCTCGAGGAATGCCCATACTGTATATTAGTAGGCGAGTGCTGCTCATTTGCATTAAGAGTCTTGCCCCTCCAAGGCACATAAGCGAAAGTCATTACATTCCCAAGCATGAATAAGTAGCTGTTCTAAGTAGCCGTTCTTATCTGTGATCATTCTTACATGGTTTCCATGCTTAGTTTTGAGTTCTGGGCATGCTCAGTTTAATTGTTCTTAAAAATATGTACAGAGATTCTGTCATTTCTTAGTTGTGAATCAGGTTCAGTGTATCTAATGTGTGGTGGGTGTATATAATATCTGTATATTTTATATTATTAGTCAAATCAGGCGGGGTGACAGTGGAGAAAGGGGTGGGACAGTTGCCATGGTGTAGGAGTTAGGGTCTTGGTGTGGAGCATACAGGATGGAGCAGAGTATGGGCAGGGAGGAGGGGTTTGACAGTGGTGTGGGACAGAGGCAGTGTTGGTAGGGAAGGCAATGCCAGCCGCTGTATAATACGGTGGACCCAGAGCCAGTGTCATGGAGGGATGAATAGAGTCATGGGGGTCGGGGGTGGTGGTAACTTGTGCAGCGATGTGGACGCTACTGCACATGCATAACGGTGAGGAGCAGAATGGCTTGTATATATAGATCTATTGCACATTGTATAGCTTTTTATTTATATAACAGCAACACAAACACATAATTCATAGCAATAATATACAAATTGCTCGGCAGATGCAGAGACAAATAAATACTGTAAATGGATTCCAGTAAAAAGGCTGTCAGGCAACGGGAAGTAATCATTTGCTTGTCATCTGTGCATTTGTGCAGGCATCTGCTGAGCAATTTGTAGTAACATTTGCTAAGAATTACATAGAGATACAACATACCTTTCAATGCAATTGAAGTTGTGGTAGTAATGTACAAATTTACTGTAGTTGGGATTGTTTACATAGAATTTTATGCTTTACATGTTTTACTTTTATACCAATACAGTATTTTACAGTACTATTATGAATGCTTGTAATTCACACAGCAAAATCACAACCACGTATATTATCTGTTTTGTAAGGTTTCAGAACTTCGGCAGCATCTACGGAAAAGAGGGCTTCCTGTTTCAGGCACAAAGCCAGCCCTGCTGGATCGCCTTAGGCCGTACCAAATTGCCCGTGCCAAGACCATTCCAGCTCCCATACAAAGCGCAGGCCTGATAACTCCAGTCATTGATCTGCCTTCCTTTCTAAATCAATCTGCGTGTGAAGCTACTGCCACACTTTGCACATTTCAAGCATCCCCATCTCCAGCTTCTGCGGAGGGCCTTCGTAAGACATCAGAAACATCCGCTGCAGAAGGTCCAAACGCACAACTGGGAATGCAAGACAAGGACACGCCAATGCAAGGGATTGATGACGACCAAGTGCTTCTAGAGAAGCAGAAAGTTATTGAAAATCTCACATGGAAATTGCTACAAGAACAAAAACAGGCAGAAGATCTTCGAGTTGAACTAGAGATGCACAAACGTTTAAAAAACAGACGGAAAAATGACAAGTTAAATGCCAGGATAACCATCAAAACAGAGGTGGATGAAACCGTGACGCCATCTTGTGCCAAAGTAAAAACTGAAGACTCCCAGCAGTTTTTATATAGTCTCAACAATAACAGACCTGAGCTGGCACCACTGACGCAGGAACCACTGATGAGCCCAGAGGTTACTGATAACTATATGGTAAGAATATATACAGGTAACAGTAAGAGACACATAACACAGCTAAATATTTACATAAAAAGACATCGGTCCGGATTCACAACCCCGGATGTATTGCACATAGGTCCTTAATTTACCGATAATAGCTACTATGCACGCGTAGTAACTATTTTACGTAATCTACATATGGTTTTGTTACATAGATTGTGTATATTAAAGACCGCATATACACAATCTACGTAACAAATTGCTAAACGTAAAATAGTTACCACGCATGCGTAGCAGCCATTATCAGTAAATTAAGGACGTATGTGCAATACGTCCGGGGTTATGAATCCGGGCCATCATAATGGACAACTTCAGATGTTCTTCTTCAAATCCTAGTTACAAGATTCAAAAGTAACATGGGGCCAGATCCAGAACTACAGCTATGCGCTGATCGTATTAACGCACAGCCGTACCTTCTATGCACTCCCACTGACACTCCCCCCTGTCCTGCCGTAATTGCACTGCCTTACGCCTGCTGCAGCCTGCCCTAACTTTTGGCAGCGTAACAACAGCAGGACTTAACTTTAGAACCCTGCCCTTACTGTCTAATTAACATGCCTCCCCCCGCCTACATTCCCTAGCTATAGCGTATTTACGGTGATCGTAAGATTGGCACGCCCCTTCCACCGTAAATACGCTACAGTTAGGGAAGCCCGATTCACAATGAGTAAAAAGCCTACTTATGCTCCAAAACATCTGCTGGGTGCATGCGCAGATCGAGGAAAAAGCCGTTCTTACGCATACACCCGCCATAATGCCAGCAGGCGTTGTTCTGGATCAGACCCATATTACCTATCTATTCAGAGCAATAATATAGTATTACCAACAGAAATATCTATGGTATTTGCGTCTTCACATAGAACCCATCTTTTCCAACCGAACATATTTTGTAACCACAGTAATATTATCTTAAAATAAGTACAAGATTTGCAGGTTATAACTTTTATTCCACATTTATATGCTCTGTCTGAATTTGTCTTTATCACTCAATATTTAGAGGTGTGAAGGCTCATAAATTTTAGTTAAGTTTTGTAACAATTGAGCAAATTATCTTATTAAGGATGTTATTTTTCAGGTTTTCAGTTCTCCATGTGATGTGATAGGACAGGACTTTGAGCTTCCCATGCAGATCACTGCAAGCCCAGAAAGTCCTGTACAGAAGTCTCGCTCCTTTGAAGAAGAGCTCCAAGAAGCCATACAGAAGGCACAGGTACAATACAATGTACCATGTTGCAATTGTTAACACTAATATCGATAAATGTAGGGGTAAAGGTTAGGAAATAAATGTTAAATGAGTAGGATGCCTGTTCACCTGTTTATCAAGACCATAAGTGTCTATTTAGTAAAAACAACAATGAAGTTGAAGATAAGACGGTGATTTCAAAATGGAGCACAGGAGCTGTAAGGAGAAAGTTGTTGTGTTGTCAACATAGTACAGACTATCTGCATGGCACATGTTCCCAGTGCGTAAGTACCAAAGGACGTAACTAAGTTACGGACGTTAGTACTTACAAAGTAGGGGCAGACACTTAATTTACGATGGCTCTATCCCCGCCAACTAGACGAGGATAGCCATTTAAATGAAGGGGAGGGGGAAGCCGTACAGCCGCAGGTCTAGATTTCCTACTGACAGCAGGGAGTGCAGGGGGCATGCACTCCCCACTATGGGCTCGTAAGTACACACCCCCACATGCATGTAAAGCGTGCAGTGGTTTGGATCTGCCCCAAGGTAATTAGAGAGGAAACTTTAAGATGGTGACATTGTTGAAGAATTAGTTTTCAAGGCAGGTTAATCTTGTTTTTCCACTGAAGAACAAATGGAGAAGAGCTACAAAAAAAGATCTTCTCTACTTCTTAAATTTCACATCGCTGCTTTCCCGATACAGAACAACTGCAATAACGGGGCTTGGGTGAGCTGACACCAGCGCTGACAAAATCAGTGAATCCAGTGCTGCAGCTTTATAAAAGTCAGGCAGGAAGAAGAGCAGAATATATTCATACACGTTGTATTGCATTGTATTCATGTAGTGTGCGGTGCTTTTCTGAAATATGCACCCTGGCCTCTCTGATTGTGGATTACATGCAATCAAAGCAGCGGACAGCCTTCTATATCTGCCTTCTAGCCAGCAGCCAGACAGTGAATGGCTGTAAGCATGCTAATTGCCATTTACTATATGGCAGCATGTGGTAATACAATGTATTCTGTTTTATTTTTAATTTGTTGGGGTGGGGAACGGACATCTGGGGCCATTTGCTCTTATTAGGGCCCCAAACTAAAGGTTGCCAGCCAGCCTCTGGTGATAATATTACAGAAAAGAGATCACAATATATGCACATTGTTCTCCCATTATAAGTACTGTATATAATATGTACGTCATAGTATTATAGCACAGACTAAACTGTATGTATATTACCTCTTTCTCTACAGATGGCCCTTTGTCAGTCAATTGACGATATTCTAGAAGAGCCGTTACTATGCACAGGTGAGTCTTTAAGGATTGTTGCATACATACTGTAGGAGTTACGTTATTATTCCTGTTCTGGGTCACAAAGAAACCACATATATAATATTACAATATAGTACAATCATAGGGCTAGATCCTGAACTAAGTCCGCCAGGGGCTTACGAAATCATTTGCCTAAGTCCCGTTTCGGAATATCTGTGCATGCACGCGCCAGATGTTTTAACAGCGTAAGCACTAATGTACGTAAGGACGTTACGTACGTCGGTACTTACGCTGAAGGGGCAGACCCTTCAGTTACGATGGCTGTATCCCCACCATACAAGCGGGGATAGCCATGTAAATGAGGTGTCGGGGGTGGCGGAGACCCCGTTATGACTAGCAGACTTAGCGCCTGATTCAGAGATCCGGAACTAACGATAGTTCTGTGCGTATATTTAGGGTTGGATCGATTTTGCATCAACTGCGCATGCGTAGTAATAGTGCAACACCAGGTACGTTGAAGATAGGGTCGGAAATGCCTTAAGGTCGGACTTGTGAATCGGGCGGAGACTAATGCGACCCTAAGTGCGGCGGAAATATACGGACCTAAGGATCAACTGCGCATGCGTAGTAATAGTGATACGCCATCTACGTTGAAGTTAAGGTTGGAAATGGCTAAGGGACAGACTTGTGAATCGGGCGGAGACTAATGCGACCCTAAGTGCAGCGGAAATATACGGACCTAAGGATTTGCATTGCACAGAACGGGGGGAGCATTTAGATGAGGGAAAGTGGGCGCGCTTACAGAGTTAGGGCCCTAAATATACGCAACTAATACACATAGGGTCGGAAGTGAGTGCGGCCAGTTAGGGCAAGTCTATGGAGGTGGAAGTTTAGGTCCAGCCGGAGGTTGCGAGGGGAGTGACTGTTTATTCTGGTGGGTGTAACCTGTTCCGACCTGCCACTTAGATGCGTATATTTGCGGCCCGATCGCCAACGGATCTCTGAATCAGGCCCTTAGTCGTTAAAGTAGCAATCTGGACACGTAAGTGGGGCGTGCAATCCCCGCTATGGGAGCATAACTGTGGACTACTTACGCACTTTGTGACTTTCTCAAATATGGATCCGGTCCTCGGTCCTCAAGCCATTCATCCCTACTATAAACTTTTTAAAGAAATATAATACATTTATTAAAGAGAAACATGGATTTATAATTATACTTCTAAATCAGTCAAGACATTCACAGCAGTGGTAGGGAAAACATTCTACTATATACTCTGTGCCACAAATTATGTTTGCAATATATACTTATCACACGGGGATTTTATTACTGTTTCCACACTTAATATTTGTTGATAAAAAACACGTTTGAAAATAAATTAATAAAGTATGATTGCAATGTATATACACTTTCTGCCTCTTTACCTCTTTTTAGTCATCATTTTGGGTTTAGTGGTCTTATGTTTTCTCCAAATACATGTTGTGGTTACATTATGTCTTTCAAACTCTGATTTATACCTTAAGATTTCATTTTAAATACTAAAGAATTAATTTATCTTAAATAAGACTAGAAAAGGCTATCCCAAAAAACTATGATAATTTAATCTATATAAAGGAACACTAATAATGGGCCGGATCAAAACTTAAGAAGGAGCTTGAAATTAAGGGCTGTATTCACAGATCCGTTTTCACGTGAAGTTGCGTGCGTATTTTTAGGTACGTTTTAACTGCGCATGTGTAGTAACTTTATTTACGTAAATTACGCAGATTATACGCACGTATGTGCTTTAGGCACGGACATGTGAATCGCACTTGGACATACTTACGGAGGAGCTGGGTTAAGTTACGTACTTGAAAAGTTACGTGAAAGAGGGTGGGGGGAGGCATTTAAATGAGCCTTTGAGGGCGCGGTTAGATTGAATCGCACGTATGGAATACATATACGCATGTATGTGCACACGTAAAGTTAAAGGTGCTCTACAGAAGTGTAAGTCTACGATTGCACTACCGTGAGAGGGGAGTGTCGTGGGTGTTGGCTTTCTACGTGTGTGCATATAATTGCGTACTTTGAAAAAAAATGCATCTCTGAATATAGTCCCAAGAGAGGAAATTTACTCCTGGGCTAAACCATGTTGATTGCAGGGGAGTCATGTTGCAAATAGTATTAGAATTGAGAGGTGATATTTTCTATCCCAAGTCTAAATAGCAGAGTAAAAGTAAAGCTGGTCAGTATCTGTGTGCAGGAAGCAATTCAAAGATATATCCCTGCATGCAAAGAATACAATTAACTTGACTCCCCTGAAATCAACATGGTTTTGCCCAGGAGTAACTTTCCTCTTTTTTTTACAAGCTCCTCCTTATGTCTGGATCCAGCCCAATGGCGATAATGGTAACACAGATGAGGAGGATGATCATACCTTATATTTATACATTTTATTTAAATTGTCAAAGTAAAATGTTATCTTTAAGCTGAGAATCTCCAAGCTGATGTATTTGTACAATTGTGTCTTTTTCTCCAGATGAATTGATGCATGTCGATAATAACATAGCGGACAATAATAAATCTGGCACCGATCATCAAAATGTACCTACTTCAGCCCAAAATGGAAATTATCCAAAACAGATGATGAATTGTTGCTTGGATTCCCAGCCCCCTCAGATGATGTCTAATATTGGAATTCTGGAGTTTCCTGTGTCTGGGAATTACGACTTCCTGTCTGGTCAGGATAGTTTTTCAGTTGTCTTCTCTTCAGATCAGATTGAAATGCCAGCTTCACCGGATCACCAGGAAAGTAATATGTCTCTGTCATCCTCTTCCTCGCCCTCATCTCGTGCTGCTTTTGATCCAGCAGACTGGCTAGAAGCTCTAACATCAGGATCCACCTCTAACTTTGGTCCTAGCAGTCCAGTTGGTTCAAGTATATTCTCCACTGACATTTTTGACTCTCCAGACTTAAGTATTAACAGAATGATTGATCTAATGGTGGAACAGTGGTAATAAGTCAAATAAAAAAAAAAGGATAAAAAAAAATTAAATAACTACATCTCCCACCTATGTAACAAGTAAGAAACAGATAATCTTTCTTTTACACAAAGCTTTTGCTAATCAGGGTAAAAGGGGTGGAATGTTTGGTCCAAATGCAGGACATATATATAGGTGAGAATGTGACGGAACAACAGGTTCTTCCTATACAAAAAAATCATGGCTGCACTAATAAGCATTAGTGAATAGAGACTAGCAATCAAGTGGATGCACTACCATTCTCTCTATTCCAGAAAAGTGATGTTTATTTGATACATTTCCATTCAGAGGAAATACAAAACCCAGTGTTACAGCAAATGATAGCTGAAACACAGAACTGAAGGTTAATGTGCATTTAAGAAGCCAGAGCTTAGAAATAACAGTCAAATTCAATATGTGTTGTTCACATAAAAAGAAACTGCATTATTACATTACACGTTCTATTATTGCCATTTCTCAAAACTATTTTTCAGTTTTCAATGGAAATTCAACATGGGTTATAACACAGATTTAATCTATTCACAAATATCACATTTATTTTGGGCAGCAAATGAAATGCACTTTTCAGTATTTTTCTGACTTTTGCAAACTTCAAGCTGTTATGCAACTAAACTAACTGTAGCAGCCAAATAGATCATTATTACCTATATGCATTATTTATTACCTGTGCTGCTCAGATTACAAAAATGTTGCATGGATAATTGATGAAAACCTATGTAGCAAGAGCCTGTTATTTATGATGTTTTGGGAAAGGAAGATTAGTGACAATCAGTCCCACCCCACTACATTTGTCATGGTAATGTGGATGAATTTATGGCTCCTGAAAGGAGAGAGCAAATGAGTGTTAGACAAGACTTTTGTGGTCAAAGGCTGCAGAAGTATCTTCTTGAACATCAAATAAATGGAAAAGTAACAGATGAATGACGTTTGTTCTGGAAATAAAGTTGGGATGACAGGTACAAATGTTTTCCCTGTGTAATGTTGCAGGTGACAAAATTAAATTAAAATGATGCTGTAAACCAGTAACTGTGTACAGCTGCATTTAATGGTTTAAAGGTGCCCTGAGTGTAACATAATGTTCCTACAAGAACTTGTAGTTAAAAAATCCTAGTGTACATGCCAGGCACGTGAAATGATGTACATGCTTTGTATATGAATATTCAGAAACATGGCTCCCCAAGTTTAATCCCCCTCATTGTGCACAATACATATAACTATATATATATATATATATATGAGGAACAAAACCAATATAGATATATTGTGAACTAAACCTCCTTTTTCAATCCCATATAAGGACTTGCTTGGAAGAAATGTATCCACCACCATATGGACTTAATATACCCTAAGGAGAACATGTTCAGAAGAGATGTTTTAATACCATATATGGACTGGTTCTACTCTAACAATCCAGGTTCAAACACTATATAATGTTAGACCAAGCTGCTGTAAAACTGTTGACCACACCATCTGTCTGTCAAACCGTGAGCTGTGTCTCATGTCCCGTGGGCTGCTGGCTCTGCTGAATAAACTGTTATTTTTACAACGAGAAGTTCTCCTGTCTGATCCATACCTACATTTACACCGTCATCAGAATCTGTATAAGGTATATCTCTTCAGGCACATGATGAGTATTAAGAAAGTTAGTACTATAAGAATTTGAGAAGCATTCGCTAGCAACAAGCATTGCATGGGGTAAAATAAAACAGGGAGCAGTAAAGGGGGAACCAAAATGAACTTTTGAAAGTCAGAGCACTAAAGCTGAGTGCTTCAGTGAAGCAGTAATGCATCTTAAAACTTCCGGGGTAAAAGTCTAGATTAACCATCAAATATCAGGCCTCCTTACAGGCCTCCGCAGGCTTAAACATCAATCAATTATATGGAATTAAAAACAGCAGAACATAGGTAATGATAAACACACCTAATTTTTGAGATAGCTATGACCTTTAACTAAACCCACTTAGAAATATATAAACATCACAAAAGCATGGGTATAAATGTATTTCACTTCCCTGGTATCACTAGAAAATAAAGACAACGAGCTGGATCCAGAACTACTGTAATTCACTGAACAATAGCTACTGCGCATGCGTAGTAGCTATTGTACGTAATCTGCGTATCGTTTTGATACGTAGATTGCGTACCATAGCTACTATGCATGCGCAGTAGCTATTGTTCAGTGAATTACATCCGTCTATGGAAGACAGACGTAGTTCTGGATTCGGTCCAATTTGTTTATTTAGTAATGTTTTTTTTTTTATTAATTATTGTCCCTCCCCTGTCTTTATACTATGCAAACCATCAAAGAAAAGAAGGTAATATTAATGGCCTAGTATATATATATATATATATATATATATATATATATATATATTTGATATCAACTTCACAGTGTTTTGTATAACTTAGTTGCTTTGAACATTTAGATCATTCTGATTAGCATTACATGTCTTTCAGAGAGGTCACGTATACTTCACAAGTATACTTAAAATACATAATTAGTATGTGCTTGTAGCAATTATTACACATATGCTTGCATAAAAGCATATGTTGTGCACAGAATGCGACAAGGCTTATCATCATATCTATATACATGTACCTACAGCTGTATGTACATGAATTAAATAAAAATACATATGAGTCACGTGACTATGCACAAATAAAAAATGGTCAAAAAATGTATTTCAGTGACTATTTCTCAAGTAATAATAATAAGAAGAAGAAGGTGAAATAGCACTAAGGGTGTGTGTGACTGCTTTAAGCTTATATCTTTTATTAACATCATATTGGGGTGGATCTAGAATTCATATTTCTTTGCACATGGGTCTCCAAGTAAAAGATTCAGAGGAATCCACTAGCGCTGTGCTACACTATCCAAACAACACTGCATGAACAAGCAATAGATAGCTGCCCTATATAATAAAACAAGAGTGGGGATAATAAAACAAGGGTTCATAATGAGGTGGAGGTGGATTACTGGAAAAAGAGACATTTTGCAGCCTCTGTAGTAATGAACACAAAGGTCCATATCCAGACTCAATGCTTGATTCCGTACACTAGTCTACACTGCAGAGACTAGCATACGGATTTTGTGATCTACAACATGGTGAATCTGTGTACAGGACCCTATCCTAAGTATGCCGCACGCATCTCCAAGCATACGGAATACTGGATTGTACGTAAGTACTTAGCCAAGCCCTAACTGTACTATTTAATTACCTACGCCCACCCCCCTTGCATATCTCGCACACTTGGGGTTGGGTGCGCCCCATGTGCAGGGGACTGAACGCAGCATCAGTTGACTGCATTCTGATGTGGGAATATTGGTACTGCACACACCTACCTATACAGAAATCAGCTGTTTTTTTTGGGTTTTTTTAAATGTGAATCCGGCCCAATCAGAGGAAGGTAACCCTTGGCGCAGTATACCTTCCATAATAACCAAAATAATAAATCTGATTATGCAATAGCCAAACATATATAGTATAACCTTTACTGATCAGGCTCTAACCAGAAGGAATGTTCAATCTGAGTCAAGTAGTCACAGAGGTCTAAATATCATTATTGAACAAAGGATTGAAGTTTGGTCCTAATAGTTCACTAGATCAGTTTGAGACTTATATAGATTTTCACAAGTATATCAGAAAAGTTAATTGAATTTTTTTTTACCCAATAAGACAATAATGGAAAGGATATACCAGAGGAAGAGCCAAACTTTATTCACATGGATTTCTAGAAAAGTTACCAGTAAAAAGAAAGTTTAAACAAGACAACTTTACTGGACAAGAAAGATGGGCATTATAAGATCTACTGAAATCTAAAGATCTAATTATCAAGTTTACAGATAAGAGGGGAGGCACAGTCTTTCTAGATAGTACTGACTCAAAGAGACCCGCTGACTTCTGGGAGATAAAAGTAATATACAGCATGTGGTTCTGCAAGGTAATCCTACTCTACACTATAAGATGGAACTGGAAGCATTTCTGGCTGTAGCTTAGAAGGATGGTATTTTAACCAACACGGAAATTGAGTACCTTAATACCAAAAATCCTAGGTTTCTGGTATTCTACTTCTCGACAAAGAGAAAGGAAAAATACACCTGTGCAGCCAATTACATCAGGGCTCAATTCCTTTACTGGTCACCTTTCCGAGTATATGAGTATATAGATACTTTTCTTCAGCCAATGGTCATTATTTAAAAAAGTTAACTGATGGACTCCAATCACCTTTTAAATATCCTGGAACTAATTATTATGTGGGAAAATAATTTCATTCTCATGACTTGTGACATTGGGCTGTATTCAGAGAACAGTTTTTTGTTTTTTTTAACGTACGCAATTATACGCACGGCCGGAGCAAGGAAACACCCACCACTACCCATAATACTCCCCTCTCCCAAACCTGCTGTCAGAGACTTACGAGTCTCTTGATCACTCTGTTCTTTCCGTGTGTACTTATGTGCATATATGTGCTCCGTCCATGTGATTCTTTATAACCGCGCCTCCATGCGGTCATTTAAATGCCTCTCCCCTCCCACTTTTATGTAAATTTTCCCGTGCATATGCCCCCAAGTGCAATTCACATGTACGTCCATTAGGCACTTACGAGCGTATAGTCTAAGTAAAGTACGTAAATAAAGTTACTACGCATGCGCAGCTGATCCAAGGCTCCATAAACTTTGTCTCCACCATAATTCATTTTGGTTTAATAATGTGTCTTGTAAACAGATGAAAGGCACAATGGGCAAGAAATCTGAATATCTGGAATAACATCACATCCCTGCAGGACATTAGGCCAGATCCAGTCTTAAATACAACAGCAAATTTCTGCATACTGTGTGCGTAAATCTGGCTGTGTGAATGCACTGCACATGGCAGATTTAAGCATCATAACTCTGATCGTATGTAACTTGTTTATAACTACGTAAAGGGGCGTCATCTCTACGCAAGCCGAAAATACACATTGTAGGTTGAGGGAGGCATTTCAATTGTACAGTATGAGCTGGTTTAGGCACTTGCGTACGACAAGGCGATACGTACGACCAAAGATAGTTCATGTAGGACACGTAAATCAGCTAAATTACGAGCGTTCGAGGGGAGTGCATTATACTTAGTAGTGCGTAACTACGCTACACTATCATCCTTAAAGTGAACTTATGTCTGGATAAAGGCCATTATTCTTTGGAATAAGTACATCTGGAGAAGCTGGTTAGAGACACTTCAAAAGTGTATCTGTTATATCTATTCCAATGACATCAATTTGAAATTTACTGCAAATTACAGAACTTAAAAGTAGAATTTGTGGACTTGGACATTTTTATTCAGAACCAAACTTTCCATACGAAAACTTATCAAAAAGGGGACTGTAATAATATCATTCCAGCACCCAGAACAATACTACCA
>WWET01000029.1:470465-482915 GCA_011038615.1 Limnodynastes dumerilii
AATATAGGGGTGCAGCCAAGGACCAAAGTGACCACAATGTAAATACAAGGAACAAGAGAGGTCCGGCGCTCCAAACATACATTAAATAACACTATGTGTCTGCACATAAATAAAAAGGAGGTTTTGTTCACAATATAGCTATATTGGGTTAAGCTCACCTGCCCAGCGTCAAGGCACCTCCTGTAGGTGAGTCCCTATCCATTTGCTATATGTGTACACAGGAGGTCTCTGTTAAGACACTACCTGCATTTGAATAGCCTGCAGCGGCCATGTTTGTGGAGTGGTCAGACTCCGAAATAAAACTAAACAGTAGCAAAAGAAATGGCCACAGAGACCTCCTGTGTACACATATAGCAAATGGATAGGGACTCACCTACAGGAGGTGCCTTGACGCTGGGCAGGGGAGCTTAAGCCAATATAGGTATATTGTGAACTAAACCTCCTTTTTATTTATGTGCAGACACATAGTGTTATTTAATGTATGTTTGGAGCGCCGGACCTCTTTTGTTCCTGATCCAAGCACACGTCAACTTACAAGCAAGCTTATTCTAGGTGCATATCCTGGTTTATCAAATAAATATATAAAGGTATAGTTAGAGCACAGCTCTTTGCCCTTTCGGTTGATAATTTTCTATTTTTTTTTATAAAATGTGGCCTAAAACTTATATTTTGAATTAATTTCCACTAGTGCCGCTCTTTTGGTACATTTCAGAATTTTTTTTACAAACCACTTACAATACATTAAGCCTATGGCTATTATAAACACCAGTCGACAGTTTAACCCTTTGACAATTTGACCCATCGCCATCATGGTGTCCACATTTCGTACCAGACCCATTGGTGTGATCACTTAACGTACAGTGCTAATGTACTAAAAAAAAATAGTCATGACTGAAATTAGTAAATGAAATGACCTAAAAAATTATTTTACCCACATGCATCATAATACACCGAGTTTCCATACTTTTAGGTTTTGATGCTCCTACAGTGATCTACATTGCCTAAAAAAGTCCAACCCCTTCCCTCCCCTGTAACACTCTTTAATCACAGGTAGTCACTACACTGAGTTCAGGCATTTGCAGTGCAAGGTATGAAGCGATACACTATGCTATAGAGGAGCAAGCTGAGGAGCAGAACCCTCTTACCCACCCAATCGGTTTGTTATCTGACTGATAAAACAAGGTTTCTTCAATATGGGATAGGTTTTGTTTTCTTCTTTCTCTATCACCTACTTTGCAGTAAAGATTTTGAACAAACTTTGCCTGGAAGCTGCATTATAGTAGAATCCAGAGTGGACACTCACACATTTTCCCCAATGTTTTTACAATCAAAAACATTCCATTCCAAGTTGCATGTGTATTTACAAATCAGTGCTCAAAGCTACAGAGATATGCTCTTCAGTATATATCATAGAGGATATTTGTCTCCTCACCGTAGATTTATGATTCGCACTTATACTCAAAGTATGCCTATCCATATGCCCAGTGCTTTTTTTTGGAAGAAAAAAGGTGCCGGAACTTGCATCAACTCACACGCGACAACATGATCAACCACAAGCCGAGCAGTGCCATCACAACCAGTGTGGCCGAAGTACGCATGCATCAGACTCGACACAATCAGCCCGCATGCACCGTTTTCATGATTTTGCCGCCGAAACGTTTAAAACTTAGAAAATCAGTTGAAAAAATTGTGCCGGTGCGTTCTATGAAATAAAGCACTGCATATGACACCCTGTTCCACTGTCTATGGGAATGCCCCCTTATGAAGATATTTTGGAAGAGAATGTACTAGTTTGTTACAGCAAATCTGATATGAATATGCTTTGTTCACCCCTGAGGGGGATGTTTGAATGGCTAGCCCCTAAACTGAAATTTACAAAAGTGGGAAAAAAGATACTAGCCGTTGCTTCTGCGGTAGCTAAAAAGTGTGTTCTTAAGGCGTAGATTAATGCTCACCACCGTCTATTGCTTCATTTCAAGAGATATTGTTTTACTTGTTTAGAATAGAGGGGTTGTAGACTACCCTTTCTAAGGGGAATAAAATGTAAAAACCTTTTTACAAGAGAAAGTTACATAGATACAGAGTGTGGTTTGCCAGTAAGACGGTGTTTTGAAAGATTACCATACTACAGCTGAATGCAGACTTCCGTCAATTGTATAACCATAACCTTCCCCTTAAGCTCTAACCCTTACCTTTTATCCGAAGCCTAACCTTAGCCAACCCGCCACAATCACCACAGCTTCTTGCTATAGGTAACAGTGAAATAGGTTCCACTTCCCAATAGCAAATTTCTATTTTCTGATTATTTCCAACAATGAAACTGCCACCATTTAGTTGGCGGCTTTACCATGTTTGAAATACGGCTGTTTGGACCAGCGACCGCATCCCATAGATACCCTGTCCTAACCAAGACTCAAATCCATCAATTCTTTAATAATAGTACATGCTATGAAACAATAATACTGCTAAATGACCCACCTGTGCAATATATAATGATACACAATCTCATTCATCAATTGTGTTATGCCCTTTACAATTATGTTAGGCATAAAAAACTATTTGGGTAATATCAGTGTTGATATTACTGTAGCTAATTATCTGAACATTCATAATTTGTCGTCTGTAAATTATAAGGCCACTCCGAGTGATTGCCCATCTGTATTGAAGCGTCTTCCTTTATTAAACCAGTATTTGTACTTGTGTGTTTGTACCCTTTATCTCAAAGATTTAATATCTAAGATTTAATGTCTATTTTTTTATCACTGTGATTTCACCAATAAAAAAGAAGTTTATAAAAAAAAAAAAATGATTCATAAATCACAGTAGAAGGGTTCAGTTTGTTAACATTTGATTTTGCATAAAGGCTCTATCACAGAGGCTAATATGAGATGCAACCCCTACCTATGGAAGACAAATACAAATATATAGCTCCCAACATTTAGAATCTCAACAACAGGACAAAAAAAAGCCCCATTCCAGTTCTACATCAGCCCACAGAAGGACAAACAGGTTTAAAACTTTGAGGCTAAGGTAATCCAGCTGCCGGATGATTAAGCAGGTTTCCTAGCAGGGAGAGATGCTGCAGGGGATATCAGGACTGG
Organism: Limnodynastes dumerilii; assembly: GCA_011038615.1. Classification (NCBI taxonomy): domain Eukaryota; kingdom Metazoa; phylum Chordata; class Amphibia; order Anura; family Limnodynastidae; genus Limnodynastes; species Limnodynastes dumerilii. The sequence continues at coordinate 473,567 of WWET01000029.1, forward strand.
AGTACCCAGCAATATAACAGAGGCATGATTACACGCTGCTGCCATACGTAGCGTGTAACACAATTTATCACAAATATTCATGTTATTGTCCAACTTTTGCCCTACTATTAAATCTGCATATTTTTCTTGCTTAATGATTTTGGAAACAGAAGACTGTTAAATACAGGAAAAATTTGAAGGCAAATAATAGCCACTTGGTCCTTCCCTTAGCAATCTGATCTTTCTTCAGCTCCGGTATATGAGCCCCTTTTGGCTTTGTTTTTTGGCTGTGTAGCTGAATAGAAGTGAACTTTTCAACTCGTTGATAGGCGGGTGTGAGTGTTACTTTGAACACCACCAGAGTTATATTCCTCCACAAATCTGACTGTATGGGACTGTTAAGCATAACTAATATAAGCTATATTTCTACAAAAACAACATAGGAGTTACAATTTATATGCGAAACAATTGAACTAAGGAATTGAAGCTTTAGATTACATGCATTAACTTTGTATTATTTGTGGGGCTGTTAAGACAAGGTTAGAGAAATAAAACCTATATCACAAACTGGCATGCCATCTACATTGTGTTATTTGCCTTTACTCAATTCTCACAGTAGCTGCACAGGAGAACTAATGTATTATGAAGCAAGATGCATATGCTATTAAAAGCAAGTAAAATATTACATATTTATTTTTACCTAGCATTAGAGATAAGAGTGAAAGGATTATTATTTCTATTTATCTATTTCAGGTTACCAGAGTTTTGAAAATAACACATTTTTTTCATTAATGGTCAATGCTGCTGCCGTGTGCAGTACAATTTATGTAGCGCTTCTGTGCTCATACATGTTTGAAATGTGCCACAAATACTTTCATGGGTGTAATATGTTCCTGTGTTGTTCTGAATCCCAACTGTTAACCTGCCTATTAGATATATAAATATTGTGTATCATTGTACAATTGATTAGAATTAGATATTGATTTATTGTGTAGTTTTAATAAAGGCCCTAAAGGGGGCACCTGAGAGTATTTAGGTACACATATCAGAAGGATATTCGCATTCCTAAAACAGAGACATTTCTAAGTGGAGAGGATTCTAAGTCAGCCTACATTTTAGTGCCCATAAATGTAAGGATTCTACGCCTGAAAAATCTGAAGTTTCAGGATTGAAATTTGATAATGGGTCAGATCCAGACCTAAGTGCTTGTTACGTTTCATCGCGTAGCGTATTTACACTAGCGTATTTTCTATGCACTCCCCTCGCTCATACGTACTTTGGTCGTTTTATGCTTCCCAAACCCTACCTTAACTCTTTAAGGCATAAGTACTGACGTATATAATGGATTCACGTACATAACGGCCTAACTCAGCCAAATTTAAATGCCTCCCTTACAAAGAGTAACTACGGGTGTCGTTTGGATGACACCAACCCTTTGTTCGTAGTTACGCTGATGGTACGTACGTTAGAAGTTACATGGCGTAACATATGTCGTGCGCATGCTCAGTATATACAAACAGGCGATTTTTCTGTCAGCAGCTAGCGTAAAAACGCTAGTGTGCTTAGGTCTGGATTTACCCCAATGTTATCATGTTATCACAAAATTACACTAATGGCGTCAAAAGTCTCTGTCAGAAAAATGTATATACGCGGGGCTCAGTGGACACTAATTAATCATGGACTTAGATGATAACTGATATTTGCAGGATATTCGGAAGTTATCCAATCTGGATAGACTGAAGTTCGCAATCCCTCCAGGTCCAAACACTCCAAGTTGGAATGTTCCTGCTTGCAACTAGATCGGGTGGCCAACCTGCAACCTGCGTACCAGTTCCTAATGAAATTCAAAAGGTTTTGAGCTTTCCATAAAGTCAGTAAAAAATAAAAAGTTTGTGTGCTTCAAAGGATCCAGCAGAACAATAATTGTTATATAAATTAGAAGACATGTGCCAGGGGTACCAGAATCCACAACCGCAACACGTTTCATCTCAGAGACTTTCTCAAGCCAATTGATCTGTGGGTGTGTATGGCTTCTTTATATAGAAGACAGTCCATTCATTAGGCTACCAGATGGTTCTTAAAGGTCCAGTATAACCGAAGAGTGACCATATTATAAAATCATACATTCGTAATGTACATAACATACTTAGACCAGCAGTTTTAAGACTTAGTACACGACCAAGAATCATATATTCATTAAACTACAATTCAATAATGTTATAATATAATAGAATAATTAAAAATAAAATAATAGAATTATAAATATAGAATAATTATAAATAAAATAGAAAATAATAGAATAGAAAATTCTCCATCAAATATATAATTAAATTTCCAAATTTAGGTAAATACTTTAGATAAATAAGTAACTAAAATTCCAGATTACTGAGTTCTAAAGCCTTGTTGAGGCCAACAGGGTGTAGTATTTGCAGTTGCAGAATCTACCGCATTTCATTACAGCAGAGAAGTTGAAAGCGATTACCCTCTATGGGTGGGCTTAATAACATCAATGAACATTACTGTTAGGCCTTAAGGATTGCCATTATGAACATTAGCAAAATGCCTAGAATGGCTATAGGTAGAGACATTGTTAAGGATATTCCTCCTATTTTCATGTATTCTCTCCTTCAGTGGCTGAGTTGTACATCCCACATATTGTAAGGAACACAGGCATTGAAGGAAATATATGATATAAGGGGTGTCACAATTGGCAAAATGCTTGAAATTGAAACCTTTTGTTTGCAACTGAAGTAAAAGATATTTGTCTATGTGACAAATTTACAAGTTAAGCACCTCCCTTTTCCACATTTAAAGCACCACTATCTTTTTCACCTTGTTTAGTTTTGTCAGATTTCCCAATATCACTCAGGGCCAGTAATGTCTTGAGATATAGATTTTTCTTATGGATGAATTGTGCTTCTTGTAACAATGGTTTTTGGTAGTCCCAGGATTCAAACCTCCCCAGCATGTCAAACAACTGTGAGAGGAAATCAAACTCGAATATACAGTTGTGTTTAAGGCAACACAATTGGCCCTTGGAAATATGCTTAACCCAGGGGTGGTAATGGCCACTATTAAAGTGCAAGTAGTTATTGGCGTCAACAGATTTTGTATACATCTTAGTTGAAATCACATCATCCTTGATGAATAGTAAAAGATCTAGGAAACCGATGGAATTGCTACAGTTAACAGAAAACTCAAAATTAAAAGAATTCATGTTAAAAAAATTAACAAAATAATAAATTCCAAAGAATCTTGTGACCCAAATAAACAAATTGTCAATGTACCTTGCGTAGAGCACAAGACTTGCCCCAAAAGGTTCACCCCACACATACTCTTCCTCAAAAATACATTATACAAGTAGGCAAAGCTTAGGGCAAAACTGGTTCCCCTCGCAGTGCTAAGCACCTGTAGGTACATCTGAGATTCAAACAGAAAATAATTATGAAGGTCTAGACACTATTCCATTTTTGTTAAAAAAAAAAATATAGATTGTTTTAATATAAAGTTTTATTCTAAATTACTACGGACACCTATTATTTAGAAAATGTCAATTAATTGTAGTAACAGATTGCTAATTGTATATTGCTCATATATTTCTATGATCCAGTGTATTCTTTGGAAGTATTAATAGGTTTAGTCGAGTCTGCCATTATACTTCCTATGGTTGTAGTAGATTGTATTTTTGAACAGATTTATGAATGTGTATATATATATTTTTTATAGTGGTGTATGGTCATCTCTGCACCTTTAAATATTTCTTCTGGTTTTGTTAACCTTTGATTGGTTTCTGGATCAGGGAATTAGACTATTTCATCGTGGAACACACGTCTCCGCCACAAAGTCAAGGTGCATGGATGCGGTGTCCAAACAAACCCATATGCAGCGTAAGCTCCAAGATGAACACTGGGACTTTCATCTGTCAGCCATAAGAGGGTCCCAGGACGCTGGACGTATATGCTTCGGTTTACATTGTGGACATACTGCTATATTTTATATGCTGATTTTAAAAGATTAACTCCGGTACGCTATATTCATAAAAGTGCTGGCGATTTGTTTTTGTTTTTCATAAAAACTTTATTAGACTATGGAGCACACCCGGTCCTGTTTGTTTTAATTATAGTGCCTTTGTGATCTGGAACTTATGACTGGTAAATAAAGACAGAGGAAGATGTGGTTCTATCTGATAAGAATATGTCTATACAGTGTTACTACTTTGTGTGGACTAGTATTCTGACCTCCTGAACTACTTATTTGTGTAGTGGTTTTAAATTACAGCAGCGCACCTTTTATTATATATAAGAAAATAATTATGTTTTAAAATAAACAGAACAGAATACAACCAAAAAAATCTTTAAATTCTTAATCAGTTCCATCATCTGCTCCCAGATAATATCTCACTGCCTCCACTCCACCCTTATGAGGGATATGGGTATAGAGGGCTTTAAATTGAGAAAAGTGTCAATATATGAAGCCTTTATGTGGACTTGATAGAAGGAAGATTTTTTTCTTCTAATGCTGTATGCTGAAATTCTTAATTTTCTGATAGGGTTGTATATCTCATGGATTCCGGTTGTGCAAATAACTTCTTAAGTGTCACTTCCAAGAGAATTTATGAAAATCAATGAAGGTTTTAAATTTGTCCATATCGTTATTTGGGGCAATCTTCAACCCCTTAATTAGGATAGTAACCCCCACTAGAGTAAAATTGGACTTCCTTAAGTTGAAAATGCCCTCTGGTTTAACTTGATAATTATCTTCTTATTTTTTGTAGTGCTCCTAGATTTTGCTCCTCCTCACTTACCGTGGAATCTTCTAATCTGTCTTTTTGTTTCAGCGAGACTTGTTCGGGAGGCTTCATCTGATATCTTCTCCCTCACTAATTCTAAAAAATATTTCAGAAGAAACTCTGGATTTGACAGAGTATTCTCTGGAGATTTTGATGTTTTCATAATTCGTTAGGTTTAAATTTTATTAAGGAGAAAGCATTTGCTTGCTTTTATATCCTTTTCAACCTCTTGTGCTCATTTTCTATAGATATCCACTGCCTGTTTAGTATGTTGGTTATTAGCACAAAAGTTGTCATCCTTATTGTAGTTCTTGTTCTTATTTAGTCGTTCTGATAAATACTCTCTCTTATTCCTATGGAGTCGTGATTTCTTTAGAGGAAAGTGATTTTTTTGATGGATTGGGGCACTGTGGTCTATTGAAAGTATTTAGAGGTATTGCTTGTTCCCTCTTGGAGGTAGGGTGTTTTTGGCCCTGCCTTTGAGATATTTCTAAAGTTTGGTGCTGTTGTGCTGTACCCCCTGAAAAGTCATGAATAATAAAAAAAAAAACTATGGAAAATCAGAAACAGCACGGAGTTTAAAGAAATAGGCTAATTAAGACTATTTAGCATAAATAAATAAATACACTGGTATATACAAAATTCATACAATGTCCATTAGACTGGTGTGTAATTAAATATTCTTCAACATTGTTGCTCCATCGTAGATGTATCCATGTAAGAAGAGCAAAGAAAGAATATATGTAATAAATAGTTTTAGTAAATAACAAAAAGATACATTAAACAATATAAAAACAGAGTGATTTTCCACACTTTTTTTTTTATTCAAGGTTGCAATTGACTCAATAACGTAATTATGTCAAAAGCTACACTGGAAATCCATCACTAATCTAAATAGCATGTAACTATCTCAAAAAACGAAATATGTTAAAAAGCGTATTTACAACTCTGAATCTTACATGCGTTCAGTGTAATTTAATAAAAATGACGTGAATACCTGGATTGTATTAATCAGAAACCTACTTTTTTTTTATGTGTCTTACTATAATAACAAAATTCATGAAGAAGCAATTTTATTTAATGGGGTAATATATATTCTTAATCAAATGAAACATTATTATACATTGCAACATTCAACATAAATTAAACAAATCTTTTTCTTTCAATTCCAAAGCCTGCAAAAGCAAACAAACGACAAGATGGATGCACAGATGGAGAAAGGTTTGTCAATGGTTGTTTGCATTCGTGATCTCTACACCAGCATGTATTTTGCTTCTAAGAGTTGTCTTGGAAGCATCGTTATAAAAGAAAATATCTATTCGGATTCTGACAAACCAAGTCTATGTTCAGCACCCTGTTCCCGTTGCACTTAATTCACACATATATGTAACTCATTCAAATATTGAGGCACACAAGGAATCACAATTAACAATAATTATTTAGATAGGTTTCATGTGATAATCACATAATGCTCACGTGCCTCTTGCATGCGTTCACCCAGACTATTTAAATAACACGTTTCAGGGAATGTACTGCCATTTGTCTGTGATGTAATTACATAAATATTTATCTTTCATTGGTATTATAAAATGTTACCTTCGGTAAAATGTCAGAGTCGGATGGGAAGGCAGCATGCTGTAGCTGATTCTCACCCTCCTCCAAGCATATCCAGCCTGACTTTAGCCATGCTGAGGTTGACCTGCTGGTGACACTTGTGATGGACAAGTTCCACCAGTCCAACAGACCATTGCTGACTGCAGCCAAATTGCAGATGTGGGAGCAGATTTACAGACGGCAGGACTTCAAAAAAAGTTGTCTTTAAGCTAAGCTTCAGAATGCCAGGATGCATGCCCGAGGATCTGGTGGGGGGGTCCGTGGATAAACAACAATTCACTTGTGGCGATTGTTGCACAGAAGGTTTATAGGTTTGGGGAGATGTGCAGTGAGGTTCCCCGGCATCCTAGCAGTGATCCAGATCTTTCTAGTAAAGGTAAAAACAAAAAAGATTGTGTAATAACATTGAAGCATGTTTTTACATTTATCATCATTCTTTTGTTAGACACATCACAAACCACATTACTAGGAAGGTAAAAATAATGGCTACATGTCTAATAAAGCTTTCTCACCGTTTTGGGCTATTTCACTAGTCTTCACTTTTATGACTATGTATGTTTTTTTTTTACATCTGTGCTCTTGATGAAGTTACAGTAAACGCAGTCTTACATTTGCTGTAATTAATGATGAATTATCAGGTTAGTAAAATGTTTATTTACTAAATTTTCCTCCATTTCCTCTGAAAGGACCAGATTTAGAGATGGGAATATAAGAGGAAAGTATCTGGAGTGCTCAGCCAGCCATGCTGTGATGTGGATTGGGTGCACTGGCACAGCCATGAGACAGCCTTTGGAGGATCCTAATGAGATATCTTGCAACACAGCGGCAATATTTACTTACCATCTGGAGATCCAACTGGGGTAGGAGTGAACTGTGCTGGGGGGTGGCTCCATTCCAGAGGAGGTATCTCTCATTAGGATCCTCCAAAGGCTGTCTTATGTCTTTTGTGGACAGATGTGCAATATATGTAGCTTATTTCTAGACCTCCTTTGACACAAGGTTGCTCATATGTTTTTTAGAATATCGTAAATAAATTGTGTTTTATATATTATTTTATTGATTTATATTCTCTTTTCGGTTTTCCACATGCTAACCCTTGCGGAGGACTTGTGAACATCCGGATTCTATATTTTTCCATCTGGGCTGATTGATACAAAGACTTTGGTCATTTTAAAGAGACAGTCCAGATTTCATATATTTTAGAATGAACACCTGACTGATTTAGCTTTTTCAGATTAAGTTTATTTAGTCACAGCGCCCTACTGAGATTTCTTTCTTATTAACTTGTTCTTGATTTTAGAGGGTGTAGGACCCTCTTAGATTTTTCGGTGGGCGGCAGTGACACGAGCACCACAGTCTCTGTTCTTTCCTTTATTCTTACTAATATTTTTGCCCCTTTAAACATATTTGTGTGTCATCATTAGATATTGTGCATTTAAATAGAAAGAAAAATATAAATCTTAAAGCACTGTACTGTATGAGCTTTATCATTTCTTTACTTTCAATAAAAAATGAAAATAAAAATATCTTTCCGTTATTTTATGCCTTGTGATTAAGGCAATCAGCCATATTTCAATACTACAACTTTAACTGTTGTACACAAAACCGACAGTAGAGGACCCAACAACACAAATTAAGCATTGTATAGGGTTATGTGCTTGCTTGGTTAATATTAGACTTTCCCTGGGTTAAACTCCTCAAAAACAGAAATCTGAGGGCCAGATATACTAAGCTACAAGTTTGGAAAATTGCAGATGTTGCCTATAGCAACCAATCAGAGTCTAGCTCTCACATTCCTATTACATACTAGAGAATGTCTGCTAGAATCTGATTGGTTGCTATGGGCAACCTTTCCAAACCTGCAGTTTAGTAAATCTGGTCCTGAGAGTCCCAGTGGTTATAACTCAATTGACACCAATATAACTTAAATCAAACATGAATCATGCCAGAAAGCTGCTAATTAGCTGCTTATCTATATAGTCTAACTATAAAAACATTGGAGAATGTGCCAAGGACGTCTACCTGCTCTTCCTTTCTATTCTTACTGTATTTCCACTCTTGTTAACTAGAGAAACTGATTAGAATACATTTTCCCCCCAAAAAAAACCCCAAAAAAAGGAAAGTAGTTAATGTGTACTGATTATACCATAATATATTGCAGCCACATCAATGTCTTACAGTATATAAGGGAACTCAGCTTTAACATTATTTTCAGATATTAAACATTTGTAAATTGAATTTCTATTTCGGACTAGAATTGTAAGATTTGTGCTTATTTTGGCTCAAGACCCAAACTGGAAACTACTGGAGGGAGTTTAAGAAGTCACACATATAATAATATAAAGTGTTCATCTGTAAAAACAATGCAATGAAACTTTTTTTTGTCCAATAAAAAAAAAAAACCTGTGTAACATTCACTTTTTTCACCAAACCTATGACTTTCATTCACGGGTCTTGGATTCATACTATTACTAAATGCTTAACACACAATGCCTAAGAAAAATATTACCACTTTGATGGGGGTTTGTATAAAATCTGACCTGGATATCGCATTCTTTCAATCTGCCCATCATCTCAAAGTTCACATCATACACCGGAACTATTAATCCACTGACATATTTAATATTAATACCTATGTAATATCCCTGGAATTAGGAGGACATCTAGTGGCCACATCTTGACATTGCACTAAATACAGAATCATGGATTATAACAGCCTGGATACCTTTTATAAAAGTGTCTCAAGCTGTCCTTATTATGGATGGGGGTTAATTTTGGACATGAATGCCCTATAAACAATAGACAAAATAGACTGGAGGGGACCCTAATTGTCACTGCATAGGCTGGTGCTAGGAGTATTTGAGCTTTATTGTATTGTCATTCCTATATTTTTTTTTGTAAATTTTAAGTGGTGTAGCTTCATAGGGAACTAGGACTTGGAGAGGTGCACTATGCACTGCTGCAAAA
>WWET01000029.1:483479-498383 GCA_011038615.1 Limnodynastes dumerilii
TACATACATACATACATACATACATACACACACACATACATACATACATACATACACACACACACACATATATATACATACATACACACACACACACATTTAAATAATGCTGAATGCAGGTACCACAGAAAGGAACTACTACAGATCAAAGCACAGGTGATACAAAGATACAAAACATTCCATGCAACAACACTTTGGAACAAAAACCTATGAAAGGTATTGGCAAAAGAATACCCTATATTAACTTACAGCACTTTTAGCAAACATACCACAGCCTTTGCCAAAAAATATTGTCCACTAGTAACCTCTGACCTGATTTAATCAGTTTTCGAGAACACACTTTACAGAGCCGCACTTACCTCCTTTTTTTTTTTTTTTTTTTTTTTGGTGTGGTTGGGATAGGAGTGAGTGTAGACCTGAGCAATACCATGTTGAACTGCAAGAGGAGGCAAACTTAAATCATGAAAGCACAATTAGAATTAAGAGGTAAAGCTTCTTAGCTCAACTCTAATTTATAAACATAAATCTATGCAGTATTTTAGTTCTATCTACAAAAGTAGAATAAATTCCCTTATGCAAAGAGATTCAAATTAATTAGCAACCCTTATTTTGCAAAATGGTTTAGTCGAGCTGCATACTTGCACTTGTTTTGCCCTCCCAAACTCTGGATCAGCCCCATAATGTGAAGGCCAAAACTGTAGAAACATCCTTAACAAAAATGGATATATCCTCATATCCTGTTACATCCACCAAAAGGAGCTGCTTCAGGTGCCCAATCTGTAACATGCAGGCATATGGACCAGTGTACCACTTTAATCATGCTTACATTAGCAAAAAATGTCCATTAGACATTCCCTTACTGGTACCTAATGCTTTGTGGTCTACATAATTATGAATTTGCTTGTTTTGATTTTTCACACTTTCACCAAGGTTTAGCATGGAATAGGTGCTTGTCAAGGCACCGGCCAGCTCAAGCCGCAGGAGCAGACATGACTTGGCTTACACATTTATCAGTGCCGGCCAACCCAGAGACAGCATGGGGAAGCTGTATATATTTCTTATTTCTTGGCATTACTATTCAACATATGTCCCTGTTAAAAGTTTCATTAAACTGAAATGTTGGACTGCTCAGCACCTGAATCTTTGGTTTTCATTCTCAGTGCCACTCTAGTCTTTATATATATATATGATATACAGGCCCTGATTAACCAATAGGTTGACAAGGTTTCAGCCAAGGGTTCCAGACTCCGGCGGACCAGAAAGGAGACATGCAACTGCTAAATTCATAGCAGCGAATGGCAAAACTGCTGGTGGACCAGAAAAGAGACATACAAGCACTACAAAATGCTGCTTACTCCTCTTGTAGTTACCTCTCTCTTTTCTGCTCCTCAATATTTAAAATTATGTTCAGAAAGTTAAGTCCCCTTCATTTTATCCAGTCAATAAAAGCTGCTCTTTAGGCTGACCAGTTGGTTGAAACGGCTGACAAGGGAAAATCATGGCACACGTGAAAAGGGTCAGAATTGGGTATTTGCCAGGTTATAGGTAGACTTATAACTTAGCTTTTTTTTGACACAGCAATTTGCCCAGCAAAAACACAGGTTGAAAATCCAACGTTTCCAAGAGTGGTGATGTGAAAGCAACTTAAAGAGACCAGGAAAACTAGACAGCAGGAAAAAGCAGGTGTTATCCTACAGCAGGACCGTGTAAGGGACATGGAGTGTGACTGGAGGGTAAAATGTGCTGAAAGTGGTGTGCATTGTGCATAGGGAAGCAATTGGGGAGGAGAGGTATGTAACAGGGATGATGATAAGTCATAATATGATTACATGGATGTAACAGAACTAGGAGAACAATAATATGCAACAGGAAAAGGGATATAGCAAAAAGTGCAGTGGTATAACAGAAAATGTAGCAGATATGATATATATATATATTCATTCATTCACACTTAATAGATAGAGGGTACATAAAACTCTTAGAATTTGTCAAAAATACAAACTAGGACAGATAAGAAGCAATAGGGAAAAAATAGAAAAATCTGTAGAAAAAAAATAAAAATAAGAAACACCTTATCCAATTAATAAACGATTCAATGTATTGCAAAGATTTCATTTACCAGAAGAGTCAGCACTCACAAACGTCCTTCTGCAGGATGAGAGAGCATTCCACATTAAAGTCCATAAACCTTAAACAATAGTGCAAAAAAGTCAATTAATTTAAAAAAAAAAAAGAGCCAGCATTCTCTTTCGCCCAGGGCACAAAAAGGTCAAGTCATGGCCATCGCTGAATCCAATGAGAAGCCTTTTAAGCAGATTCTGTGGTCCTCTATTACATAGAGTTGACTCTTAGATTTGTCATAGATTTAGCTTTGATCATTTTTGTGTACAGGCAGTGCAGGAGGAATGGTTGTATCTCATCTTATTAATTATTGTATTAATCATTGTATTGCATATGTAACTACTGGCTTTCCTATTGCCTCTGTATGGCGCTGCGGATACCATGTACCGCCTAATAAATAAACGATAATCTATATCAATTGTTGAATATTCCTAATTATATGGACATTCCAGATGTCCTTTCCAGACAGAAAATATGATAACTGAGCTTACTTGGAAAGTTGTTTTAAAGGACAGGACTTGGGATCTTATATGTTGAGAAAGATTCTTATTTAAATATTGAAGTAGGAGTACATATCATAGGTCCTGAGGACAGCTTTTGTCATGCACGGGGGGGAGCTGTTGTTGGGATGGGTGGTGGTGGGTTCCAGAAATGCTTTAGCTTAGAGCATTTGAGACCCTCACTCAGGCCCTGATGATAAACAACCCTCTTATGGTGGTCTGATGTAAAAGAATGTATAGGAAACTGTATATTGTCCTCTACAAAATAATAACAAATGTAAAGACCCTCATCAAAAATGTTATCGCTGATCAATAAAAAAAGAAATTTAATCTAATTATAATCACATGAAATGCACCTTAATATAATAGTAGTTTTTCTTTGGTCTGGATCTGGCTTAGAGTTAAAGTTTCTTAACTCAACTCTAATTTTACAGAAGTCCTCGACAAAAAAACAAAAGGTCAACACAAATCTGCAGATTATGAGGGTCCAGGAATTGTGGACATTCTTACTGCAATCTTTAATGACCTACTATAGGCAGACCCTTACGACACAATTGAAGTCGAACAAGCCTATTGCTCCATAGGACCTAGACAGGAGCCCCCCCAAGGATTTCATAGGTTGCCTTCATTACTACATGGTCAAAAAGGCTTTGTAAACCTCAAATACACTCAAAACCTAACATTCCTCAGTTATCCCCTATGCAGATATGTTTGAGATGATAATCATTACTTTTCTGTAATGGTTTATTCTTAGTGTTGACAGAACCTTTTGGTGTCTGTAAAGTACGTGGTATGGAGTATGGATGTTTGTCCAGACAACCTTGAACTTAAACAGGCTGGTGGTTTTTGGTAAGGAAAAAATGTAATGTAGGTACACAAAGTACAGTTAATGTATAAGGGAATACTCCGTTCTGCACAGAGCACATTGTTAGATTTGCAGTGGACAATCACTTCCTCCGCATCAGCCGGAACTAGAGAACAGTAACCCTGCTCCTCCCCAAGAAAAATTTGTGGTACATTAGGCACGGTTGTGTTACATGGGGTTGTTAAGCTGTTTAATTGTCTTGTATGGTCCTAGTTCTTCTGGAACCTCGTTTTCCCACCGCCCTGAGGCCTTTTTGAGGACCTTAGCACCTGCCCACAATCTTGTTCAAAAAGGGACTGAAGTTAACTCCCTTAGACCCTGTTTAAAATGGCTCTCGTGTAGAAACGTGTAAAGCTGTTCTCAATGAACGTGAAAAGTCTTAATACCTCTGAAAAGCGCTGGACTCTTCTCTGCTACCTCCATTCAGAGAATATTGACATATCTTTCCTACAGGAAAACCACTTTAAGAACCCAATGCTCCTGTAGTTGAAAGACAAACATTACAATATTGCGCCCTTATATAATAATTGCCATATTGTTTTCCAAACGCCTCCCTCTCCCCTCCTCCAATTTATGACCATTGACACGGTAGAAAAGCCTTAATTTTGGAGACGGATTATGGTCGGGCATTTACATTTGTTACCTTTAATGCACTAAATAATAACCAACTAACATTTCTCTCTCAGATATCAGCAGAAGTGGAATCGCACTGGGAAGCCACTTTGATAGGTTTAGCGTCAAATGAGATGTCCTCATACTATGTACAGAATCCTCCAACGGGGTTAGAAAGGTAAGCAGAGCTCCTGACTAGCACTGGCTGGTGGACATCTGGAGAACACTACTCTAACCACACATGCTCAAGACTTCATAATTTCAAAACCGATCCCACTCATGGAGATCAGAATAAGTAACATTACCTAGTTAATAAGTAATTTCCCCAGGACACCTTCACACACTCCCAAATTAAACAGGGGTTGATAGATTGTCACACTAAATGTGGGTTATATTTAAAAAAAAATCTCCCTTTAGGAAGACCACAGGTGCATAATCAGAGGCCACTGTGTTTAACAAACACTACTCAGCCACATCTCATTCCCACTGAAGTTGTGACAGGTGCAAAACTACCTCGCTTTTCCTATATATTGCTATTGGTTCCTTGGAAATTTCCTTCTCTGCCCAAGAACTGGAACTAACCATCAAATCCTCCCCCCCAAAGGGAAAAGCACAGGGCCAAACATCTTTCCCCTCTCCTGCTATTAGGCATAACAATAGCTTCTCATCCATCTGTTGCTAGCGACAGTCAGGCATGGCCCATTTCTTCCATTTGCGATCAGCTCATATCACTGTGATCTCTAGGGAGGACAAAGACCCCACCTTCATCTCTAATTATAGGCCAATATCACTTTTGAATGTTGACTTCAAACTTTTGGTCAGAGTCCAACAGCTCCTCCTCATGATACACGTTGACCAGCGGAGTGTCATCCTGGGCCGCAAGGCCCTTTACAACACCACCTCTGTGGATGTGGACATGCCCAAAGCCCCCCTACTGTCCACAGATGCAGAGAAAGCCTTTGACAGGGTAGATTGGTGCTTTTTAAGGGGAGTACTAGAGTATTTAGGCTTGGGACTGATATAGGTCTTCAGTAGATCAATAGCACTTTACCAAGCACCTACGGCACACATCAGGAGCCTCTCAGAGCATATCCAGATCTCTTAAAAGGACATGGCAAGGCTGTCCACGGAGGACCTAGTCCAATCAATCTGCAAGAATCCAGATATACAAGGCATTAGACTACAAGACTTGTAGATTTTAATTAGCCCTATTTGTATGTTTTCTTCCCGCTACTTTATCTAAACCCACAGCCTCTTTTCCTAATCTCATGACAGAAATTTAAACATATGGCTCTTCAGCTAACTTTAATTCAGAGAAACTGGTTGCCTTGGAGATTAACAATTCTACGGTTGTTTCTCAACATCAACAGTCTGCCTTTCCTTTTAGACGGCAGATATCAGCTGAAAAAACTAGGGTTGATCCTAACCTGATAGATGGTTGACCTTTATCAGGCAAACTTTACACCACTTTTGTGGACTAATATTCCCTTTTCCCTTCCTAAATTTTCCTATTACCTACATACCAAACCAATTAGTTATAACAGAGTTTATTTTAAATAAACCAGGAAATAATGCTTGCTGGATTTTTTCCTTACACAGCAAATAACCATACTTGGCACAAGAGTAGCCTAACTGTCAGACCAACCCATATTAATGCTAGTTATTTATTATCTTAGAATAAATTAATCCAAACAAATGTGGTCAACAACTAAACCGCCCTTTCTAAGGAGATATAACAATTTACCCTGGGACAGGTAGCTTGGTAACGCCTTACAGCTTCACTTTATATTTAGACATTTTGTTATACCTCTGAGAATAGACACCATCCCCTGTCCAAAAACGCACTCATGACAACAAAGTGTTCACCTTAAGGAGTCGATTGAGTCAACTCATTTGGACCTATAGGGTCTACACTAAGATTATCAATGCTATCCACTAATAAAACTATACACAGAACAGCCAAAACAAACCCTTACGTCACACAAGGACAAAAGGAAAAAAAAAATATAATGAAACCTCTGAAAGTGAAATACTTACTCAGGAAGGTAGTTCTAAAGAAACTAGATCCATCACCAATAATAAAAAGGCATCTTTTATTTCTTGCAACACTTTCAAATGACTGGACAGGTAAATTAGGTTAGGTAGTCTTAGGGTTAGGCTGCGGGGAGGGGATTGATCGCAAGAGAGGAGACTTAGGGTTAGGCTGCAGGAAGTGAACAGAGCTAAGAAGGGGAGACTTAGGGTTAGGCTGTGAAAAGGGAACGGAGCTTAAAAAGGGGAGACTTAGGGTTAGGCTGCGGGAAGGGAAGGTTAGGGTACTGTAAGGGGAGAGTTAGGGTAAGAATTAGCATAAGAGTTGAGGTAGGGGAAACAATTGTTGTATTTCAAGATATAACTATTTTAAAAAGTAATTTTTTCAAGTCAGGATTATTAAGATTTGTTAATTGTCGAGTATTTTAGCTATTGGTATTTTATGTGTATGGCATTTATTTTTGTTTATAATTTTTCTAGTTAGTAATTTTTTTTTGTCTATTTTTTTCATGTCAGAATTTTTCAGTGAGGAAAGTGGTGTCGGTATTTCTTCCATTGGGATTATTTGCTCCGGGAATTCCTACCAGACACGTCTCAAGCATGGTTCATATGTTTATGTAGGATGGAGAAGTAATAAATTATATATATATATAAATATATATTAGTATAAGCTCCCTATGGTATATTCCTAACAAATAAATCTTTGCATGTCAAACTCTAGCACAGAACACAACTATCTACACTTAGCACCTCCCAGTTGGAGGTGGATGTAATCTTAGGATTCCACTTTCCAGCTGTGAGTCCCTGCTGCGATGTATCATATTGCAAAATAGGGACAGCTGAAAGTTACTTTTCGCCTGTCTTTATTTCGAATGAGAGCCATCGCAGACTTTTTTTTAATGAATGGGTGAGAATGCGATTCGCATACTCCTCCATTCATTAAGGGAACAGCCGCCGTCAGAGCACCGGAGAAGTGAGTAACCCTATTCAAAAAAAAAAAGTAACCCAATAAATCTGCAATATGAACAATTCACAGCAGTCAAATATCTGTGGAAAGTACTTGCATTATCTTATAATTTGGTAGCAATCCAAATCCATCAGCTTTCTGGAGGTCCATAGATATAAGCCGAAAATACACCTAACTGATAATATGTTTTTGCTTTCAAAAGAAAAAAACGTGTAAGAGAAACAAAAATACATTGCATATGGTTAGTAATGGACAATTGATTGTCTGGAAACACTCTCACACGCAATAATAAAAAATATAAAAAAAATACACAAACAACAACAAGGATTTAGAAATACACTAAATTATATTGCAGTGATAACTGAAAACCTGTATATTATTTTTAATTATAACAGTGATTATATAAGGACAACTTTTGCTTTTCAAGTATTCTCATAGCAGTGAGCATGGGTCGCATACAGCAACACTGGAGTTACCAATGCCCTCCAACCTCCAAAGGGATTATCACTTATGATCCGCCCTTGTACTGGGCTTTCTGGAACGCACACATTAGTTCTATTGTTTTTTTAACACTGGAACAAATGTAACTACTGTCTTCCCTATTCATTTCTGAGTTCATAGGCTCCTCTGTGGATGTTAAATAGAGCATAACAACTGTTTGTGGTCACATTATTCAGTTACCATAGTCGCATAAGTCATCAAACTTGTGGCACTTTTTCTGCAATACCACTTTACAGTTTTCGTTAAAACAAAGCAGCAGAAAATGTATAAAGAGAATATACAGATAAAAATAAAATTCTGGGGGAGGGGGAAAAAAAAAAAAAATCAACTTTCCATTTTAATCATCTAAAATGTATTACATTATACTTTCATACATGACAAGACGTTTCATAGATTGATTCTGTTAAACTGTCATTTTCAAGACATTTATTCACTTTAAAACAAATAAAAAAGGAAAAGCTAATCAAACTTTCCCAGATTCACTTTTATTTGAACATTGTTTTCTCTTTGAAAAGGAGGGAAAACGCATATGAAAATATATACTGAATAGGACTAGATGGACAGCACACCAAGCAAAGCCATCAGTTTATTAAGTGGTTATCAAACAAATCATTATCACATTTGATTTGTAATGGTAATAGGAAAGAATTGGAATAAACGCAAGGGTTAAAAAAATCCACTTAATCAGCATTCATGAATTCATTATAATAAATAGGAAATGTCCTGCTATTATGGCAATTATCCCCAGCTCAACAAACAAATTGGATCTGGAATTTAAAGAGCATCTTCTTTTGTGGTTTTTAGTGTTATTATTGAAGGTGTCTAAATAGGACATTTGAATGTGGTTCAGAAACACAGAAGTGCTAGAGTGAGAGATGCTGTATTTACATGTAGAACAACCGAGACCTCTTTCTAAAGGGAATAACGCACATGTTTTGGGTTGTAGATGTAGGTAAGAATAAAGTGGGCGAATAACACTTATTTTATATGGAAAATACAGATGTGTAAAGCAAATATCACTTGGCTCACAACTGAAGAGCCCTTGTATTGCTACTAGGCAGAAGCAAACAAAACTATTCATACTGTGAAGTGCTGCTAATTAATGCAAAAAGGATTAGGGGGGGGCGGGCAAACGGAAATAACACGGACAGCAAGTTTTGGCATAACACTACTGATTACCAACCAACCTGCAGAAAAGAAGAGTAAATCTATGGTCTTCTACCTAAACACCTTTACCTGTACTGCAGGGAGGGTAAAATACTATTTCCTGGTATTCAGAGGCACAGTGAAAAGGAAGCAGACACCAGAGATCACGTGTGCTGCCGATATAGGGTTGCCACAAAAGATGTAGGATACAGGGACATTCTGTGGTAGTCGCATAAAGATACCATTTTCACCCACCACCCCCCGGTCATCACCATTACAAACTCAATGATCACACAGCCTGTTATAACAGGAAAGGGTTGGTGGTGCTTGTCACAGCTTGTGTCGATAGATTAGGGATCAGTGGCTGTGTCACTAACTGCTGCGGTGGCATCATGGTAGGCAAGCTCAAAGAAGGTACGCCAGGAGGCACTGCGCCAACTGGAAGGCCACTCACTCCAGCTACAGGCTGCATTCCAACCATTGGTGACACATTGGCTAAAGGAATTCCTGGCGCCAAAGGAGACACCGACACCATTGGTGAGACAGAACTAAAGGGAATTGCTGCGGGTGTTTGTCCTGCTGGCGTAACTTGCTGTCCCAATGACATCACAGGGCTGGAACGAAGTTGGTTCAAAGTAAGAGATGATTGTTGGTTGGGTTGGAATGGATTTGTTGTGGTTGAGCTGGCGGTGCCTACAATAAAGCAAGTTAAAATGTGTCAATGTTTTTGCATGGGCACAGATACAGCCAAGCTGCACAAGCATGGTTATAAGACATTTACAAAAACAATGAATTACAGTTCAAAACTGTCACCAACATAAAAGCTGAAACATAAGCCCACAGCAACACCATTACAGCTTTAATTATTTCATATTCAAAGAGAACTGAAGAATTAGCAATAGAAATAGTGGGCAGGCTTCACAACTAAGAACGTAATCTATTTTTAATAACAGATATACTGCGCATGCCTGGAACAAAAAAAATACACACGAAAATCATGGCCGACTGACTCACAGACAGGAACGGCCGACTGACTCACAGACAGGAACGGCCGACTGACTCACAGACAGGAACGGCCGACTGACTCACGCTTCGGTACTGAAAGAGTATGCGTGGCTAGAGGGGCAAGACTCTTGAGCCGCACACGGGCTACTAATGTACAGTATGGGCGTTCCTCTAGAGTAGGACCGATTCACGTATAATACTTTGTTAGCCTTTGCATCTTTACTGTATGTTTTTGTGTTCAAAAGTTTTTCTTTATATATAACATTTGTGTTTACAATATATATGTATTTTTTAACAAAGAAATTCAAATAAAAGTTTCTAGAAACAGACATCTTTTAAATTTAAAACAAATAGTACAAATTAAATTATAGATATTTTTAAAAATATTTAAATAAAATAATTTTTAAAAAACTATTCACTTATTTGCAAACATTATACAAGTAGATCATCGCTCCAAGGTATATTAAGGGTTAAACTTAGTGACAAGTTTACATTTGTAACCAAAAAAATTATTGAAAAACATTCATATAATAGTAACATCATAGATTATACATTAATACAAAGATGTTTTGTGTTGTTAATCAACCAGTGTCTTTAGTTGAAGATAAGTGACTGTTTATTAAATTTAAGAACCTAACGGCCTCCCCGTGATTCACATTAAGGAAACAATCCGCACTTAAATCTACACACTTAAACATCCATACTGTGTGATTATCTCTGAATCGCTTACGGATCTTGTCTATGCATATATTTAGGTACGTCCACAAATTAACTCTTAAGTGTGAATGAGGTCCAGTGTCTCTTACCATACCATATATACACTACATATATGCCACTATATACACTATATTTTCCAACAAGGTTGTGGGGCTTTCCATTCAGCAACAAAAAATGTTGTGAGGCAGAGCAATCGATCCCCGGAGCACCAAACATGGTGCTCCGAAAAGGTAAGTATGTATTCTATTTCCAACCCACTCCCTAAGTCTCCCCCCCTTAGCCTAACACTAAGTCCCCGAAGAGGGTTACTCACCTCCCCGGTGGTCGCGCTTCCGAAAATGAATAGGAG
Source organism: Limnodynastes dumerilii (assembly GCA_011038615.1). Lineage (NCBI taxonomy): Eukaryota > Metazoa > Chordata > Amphibia > Anura > Limnodynastidae > Limnodynastes > Limnodynastes dumerilii. The sequence continues at coordinate 494,294 of WWET01000029.1, forward strand.
TATGCCGATCGCATACTCACCCATTCATAAAAAATAAATCTAAAATGGCTATTATTTGAAATAGAGACAGCCAACAAAGCAATTTACGGCTGTCCCCACTTCGTAATGACAGGCATTGGTGCAGCGACTTGCACTGCTATCTGTAACGGTAGGTCAACAAGCCTTCGTTCTGGTGGGATTTGACTGGGTGGGTATTGCACTCTTCCTCCCAATTATTATTATGACCAAGGAGCCCAGAACAAACTATAAAAGAAAGACCAACCCCATAGCATTATTCCTCCAGCCTACAATGCTGACTTGTAGCTTTGCCCATGATAATCTTAGGCTTTCGTGTGAAATTATTCAACCACTTTTGGCCATGTAGTGTAGATTCTTTTAATTGAGACACTGCAGGTCATATATTTTTTTTTCTATCATATATATGTCTTTCAAGGAGAAGATCCTATGTTTTTAACAATTTGGTAAATCATTAACATTTTAAGTTACAGATCTTTTAAGTCAATCACCTGTAACAAGGAAGGGGTTCGAGGTCTTGGTGTTCTGTAGAGTGGGTTTTGAAATAAGAGAGTCCAAGTCTACTAGGGCAGCATTAGGCCCCAGAAAGGACTCTGGTGTTTTCCTCGTAGGTCTGCCGCTTTCAGAAAGTGAACTGCTCATTGCTGCCATGTCAAAGGCATCAGGGCTTCTTGACCCAAGGGAACGAGACATCGGAACTTCCCCAGCAAGAAGATCTAGCTCACCTAAGGGGAAAAACAATGGATAAAATACAGACTTCTGCTTTCAGACATTTTGTAATAAATTTAAACCTATATGGACACATAAGTACATCATTTCTAAAAGGTAAATAGAGGGTGGAAAATATCAGAAAAGGCCCTAGAAACAAAGATAGGAACTTGTCAGGTAATTAATCATAACAGAGGTAGAGAATATAAAATAAACCTAACTAGAGGGTTCAATGTTTACTTGGCAAAATCCAAAAGCTTCGGTCAAATTCATAGCAACATGACGCACACACACATCCTGTGATTGCCTTGAGTCTGATGGATGCATGTCTTCATATTATATTGTCAGCAGTGATCGCAATGCACTTACTGCCAATAACATTTAAATAAGAATGTGTACATGCACAGTGCAATTTTAATAAGGGACCGTGTGTATGCCCAGAAGCATCCATATTGAAAGACCACTGGTAGCCCAAGGGCTAATGTGGTATGGTACTGGATTCATTAAAAGGAAAAAATATAAAAACTAAAATAAAACCGCACATTTTAAACACGTTTTAATATTCCAACGTATACTGTATATAAAAGTGAAATATCAAACGTTAATTTCTGAAATGAACAAACACACTAGAAAACTACAATACTTAACACATTTTTTATTCTATCAAGAGAAAGTTATGGCACACAATGTCGGCCAAAACAAGCACACTCCCTGAGTTTTCTCTACACAGGTACAGCCGCAGATACTTAGCTAAAAATGTAATCTGTCCTTTCACTCACAAATAATACCAAAAATGACCTAGGAATTATAGTGAGCTTCCTACCAAACGATCTGGAGCCAAATTAAGACATTTTCAGACAATGTTGTGTAGCTGCTGTTATATATTTGTGCACTACTGCTGTATGTGTCTTTGAGCATTCTGAGGGTGGGAAGAGGTGTGGATCACCGCTAAGAATGGTCCTATTTCGAGAAGGCCGTCCCAGCCAGTCTCGATGAGGCAGAGCAATCGATACACGGAGCACCGGACATGGTGCTGCAATAAGTGTAAAACACTACCCTAACCCTTTCCCTAATTATAACCCTAACCCACTCCTTCCATTATCCTAACCATCCCTTCCCCACAGCCTGACCCTAACCCTCCCTTCTCTATAGCCTAACCCTAACCCCCGGAAGTCCCCGGAGAGGTCACTCACCCCTCCCTAACCCCCCCGCAGTGTGACCCTAACCTTCCCCTTCTATGGCCCTGACCCTTCCTAAGAGCCTAACCATACCACCCCACACCCCCTACAACTTTAGAGGCTGCAATAAAATTCAGCGACAAACAATCTAGAGTACAAAAATTACTTACATTCTGTAGCACTAATTATACTAAAAACATAGCATTTTACATTATAACAGAAAGTTCTTTTCAAAAGGATCTCCAGGATTTGGCCATGTATGCCATAAATTTTGAATTTTATTTTATTTTTCTCTTTTAAAGGGGTTCTTAGTACCACAACCTTTACAGCAGTGCAGCCAAGTGATTACTACAGTGAGACATAAAAAAGGGGCATATACTGAACTTGTGCCGTGACTGTGGACTGCATAGCTAGAATGGATCAGCTGCATCAATTTAAAACACTAGGTGACTACATCTAGCATTTTCATACAATAAACACCAGTATTGCTTAAGTGTGGTGACGGGGAGGCAACACTGAAAATCCATACAATTACTGCTCAATCAGAATGAAAACACCAAGTATTTTCCTCTGTAATGGGGTCACTGCTGGATAAAAGTTTACATTCCAGCAAACAGACAGACAGCATCCACAAGACTGTTAGATAAAAATAGATAACATTTGTTTATAAAGGGTCCCAGTGCTTGATGACTCTTGTTTTTTGGTATCGTCAATTGGGCAGACTAGATGGGCCATGTGGCTCTTATCTGCCGTCACTTTCTATGATTCTATGAAGACTATCTGCCATAAAATGCTGCAAGACGCAAGATTATCCCGCATCGTAGGTGGAGCAAAAAGTAACATCGGGCTGGATCCAGACCTAGTTAAGAGCATAAACTTCGTTACTCCTGGGCTAAACCATGTTGATTTCAGGGGGAGTTAAGTTCATTGTATTCTTTGCATTCAGGGATATATCTTTGAATTGCTTACTGAAATTACTTGTTTACAACAGACGAAATATGACTCCCCTGCAATCATATGGTTTAGCCCAGGATTAACTAAGATCATGCACTTAACTAGGTCTGGATCAGGCCCATTGATGGTAAAAACAAGTGCACAGTGGCATGCTGCATATTAACCATATCAACAAATGCAGCTCACAAAGTTTATCATCCATTCAAAATTAAAAATAAATTACATCTGACAGTTTTCCTTAAAGTGGGAACTTTAACACCTAAATTAAGTCCAGAATACTTAAAAGGTTATTACAGTTACTTCAATCACCAATGAATGGTGCAATGTAACATGCAAATGCTTTAATTTCCATACAGAGAAGCAGTGAATACCTTGTGTTCTTGGTTTGCTAATCATATTATACATGCTTCTATAAACTTATCACAAGAATACAATGCATTGTGATATAATTGGTTTGTTCATCATCCTGTTAGGATAGGCCCACAATTAATTTTTTAACAGGTGCATAACTGTTGAGGCATGTGATACTGCATATAAAGTTATAAAAACACTGTGTTATGGTAAAGATTAAGTATAGTTTATATAATGTAGTAATGCATGCAGTAATAGGAAACAATATATAAAGTGCCCTTTATAGTCCTGTATAGCGTGTTGAAGACACAAAATAAACAAATCTGAAATGACCTTTAATTTAGAGCACAGGAAAAGGAGGTCGACCAAAAAGTTACTTTAAAATGCCTGACGTGAGAATATAGTTTTGTTTATATCTTGGGATCACAATCAGATAGACCAGTGCTCCTCAACCTTTTCTCACCCTCGGCACACCTAAGCCCTTCCCAGAATTCTGCGGCACACCTAAGCTCTTCCCAGAATTCCGTGGCACACCAAAAGCAAAATATACAAAAAAGGAATTATAAAGTACATACACAGATATTACATTATTTTTTATTTGATAAATTTAAAAAAATCGCAGCTAATAACTCTTTTTTTTCTTACAACTAATTTACCTATGTTAGCCCCCCCATCATGTGTCTGCAGCCTCCCCAGTAGCCCCCATCATGTGTCTCCAGCCTCCCTAGTAGTTCCCATTCATGTGTTTGCAGCCTCCCCAGTATAACCAATCGTGTGTCTTTAGCTCTCCAGTATTCCACATTCATGTATCTGCAAGGTCTTCCAGTGCTTTTTCTCCTGTTGGAGGCATTGCACCGCAGCACACTTGGCAACATCCCATCCCA
>WWET01000029.1:507064-520385 GCA_011038615.1 Limnodynastes dumerilii
GTGTGAGGGGCCACTACAAAAAAAAAAAAAAAAAAAAAATTGTATAAAGCAGTGGGTTGGTTCAAATCTTTACCAAGCACTAACCTGTTATTGAGTTATGTTTTATAGCCAAGGGAAGTAAGACATGACTCTAGAGGGGGGGGGCACTTATACATGTCCGGGGTGTCTTATTTTTTCTGTCTGGCTCCTATATCAGGAGGAAATACCCATGTATGTATGCTGCAATGGAGTTGTCATGGAAAGAATAGTATCAGCTATAATCTATATATTTTGTATGGTAATTAAGATTTTAACGGATATAATCAATTGACATAAGCAGCTAAGGGAGAGGTAGCCACAAGCTTAGAATGTCCCAGAGGGCAGTGGGGCATCTCAGGGCCGAGTCTTACTTCATGAAGTCAGGATCAGGCTTGAAGTTTACCTTTTGCTGTCTAATACGGTAACTGAATCTCTATGTAATATGATTTTTCACTTGAAGCTTATTTAGTCGCAAAATAAAATATATGGTGTTATTTTGCATGATGTGTTCCTGAGGCACAGTACATGGAATAGAAATTGCCCCTTCTGCTTTAGTCCCCTAAATTTCTTTTAAATATAAGCAATGTTTGATTCAGAAAAAATGAGGCACCTATTTCCTAAATCTACCAATATACAAATATTTCCTGTATTATCACAATGCTTAGAAGTTCTATTTATGCTGTAGCAAGCAGGTAGGAGAATTGTTAACTATGTAATTTTTACAGAGAGCCATATCATTTTTAACAAATGAGACCCAATTATTTTGTTGATGTATTAAGAGAAGTCTGAGACAAAGTATATACACCACCATCCAAGTTACTTCAATACAGGTAAAGGTAAAAAATGTCAGTGACAAAGCCATTTCTATGGTAGCTTCACCCAGAAGAAAAGGTTTTCTATGATTCTGCACCAGAAATCCTGCTCCCATTTTACGTGTTCTGTGTATTAGAAAGATTGCTGCTTTAACATAAAAAAAAATAAGTCAGTATGATTTGCAGGACATAAAGTCAAAAAGAAAAAACTATTTATGTACACAAAGATGGACGCCCTAAACTCTATGCTCATTGCAGAGGTTTACGAAATATAAAATAAAAATTAAGACAAAGACATATTAAAACATATTAAATATATATAGGACTGTAGCCCCAAATGGACACAAAGCAATGCGCTGTCATTTTCTTTAGCCAAACATTAAATATGTGAATCTACGGTATAATAAGACCTCTTTAGTTCAATATTTACCTCATTGTTCATCTGTGTGAACACTATAATAAAAACATTTTAGAACCTAGTGTTGGAGGAGGTAACTAGCCCACTTTTGTGGTGATATAAGAGGACAAGTCGGCATGTAACAGATGTGTATATATATAGATAGATCTGCATACTTAGACATAATGAAGGGCAGCCCATTGCTTTGAGTTAGGATGGCAAGGGATTGAATGGTAGTAACAACAAACATTAATGCATGCCAGACAGCAGGAGGGTTAAGAAAACCGTAGTCATTCTTTATATTATCCAAGCATAAAGTAAAATCATTGGATTATTCTATGAAGAGTGAAATTCAGCAGGTCGTAGGCCAGATCAGCATGCACATTGTAAAACCCAAATATATTAAGAAGACTCGGTAACACAAGCCAAGAGTGTGACAAAATAAAATCAAAATAACTTAAACAGAAAAACATCTATTGGAATTAAAGTAAAGTAGGATCTATCTGAATAGATGCTTAATAGCAATTTCCCCTTCTACATATCAAAAAGGTATCTTACCTGGTTAACATTGTTAACATGATGAAAAACTATGTTACATACTTACCTTTTAACGCCATTTTTCCCCAGTGTCAAGAAATCAAGATTTAAAAGCACAGTTTTAAGATTACTTCAGTAAATCAGTAAATAAGGAAAAGTGACCAAGTTTTGAATTTATTACACTGAAAAAGAAATACATATATCCTGCATCATCCACAACTGAGACATCATCAAGATCCCAAACATTTCCTTGTATTCTGTATAGCAATTACAGGGAAATCTAAAGTTTATAAAATACACATTTTCCCACTAAATAGTGCAAGCTAAAAAAAAAAATGGTTAGAATTGTTAGATATTAATTGGAACACAGAAAAGAGGTATAAGCGACAAAAACACAAAAAAAATTTTTTAATTGGCAATAAGTATTAAAATAACAAGAAGACTATCACACAAGGGCAAATTACATTAAATCAATAGCACTGCTATTTTGGGGGCTGGAGAAAAAAAAATGGTCCTGTGTTCAGGCAGAGCAAGGATAAGACATTTAATATTATGCGCGAAATATGATAGGAGTATGTAATGGTGCAAATTAAAATACATCATAAAAGAAAAATATTTTAATTTATTTAGCATTGCAGGGATGCAGACAACTGAACGAAAGTCAGAGATACAAAAGTAAAGTGACATTTTCAGCCATAGGGTTTTACTACTTTATAAAGAACATTTAATGCAGATCAGGGGCCAGATTTTCTGCCGGGTTGGAAAAGTGGAGATGTTGCACATAACAACCAATCAGACTGCAGCTGACCTTCTCTATTATGTAAAAAGAAAGTGAGAGCTAGAATCTGATTGGTTGCCAGAGGCAACATCTCCACTTTTGCAAACCCGCAGTTTAGTAAATCTGGCCCCAGGTCTTAGATAAAATTGTAGTTCTGCTTAAAAAGATCCAAACAAATAAACAAATAAATAGGAAAGGTTTTTAGGACAGTAATTAACATACAAATGGCTTAAAATTCTGATGCTGTGTTTTCTAATATGTTTTTTTTTATTTGCGAAGGTGGGGGAAGTATGTAGGAAGGAAGGTAATCGGACTTTTTAATGATAATAGTTTATTAAATAAGGTCATCTCAAAAATTGAGCAGTCTTACTGGGAAACAGAATATAATCTAGCTCTTCTCCAACTCTCAATGCAAGCAAGTGGTCAGCTTAACAAAGCACAACTGGTTAGTGGAGGTTAATTAGCACCTCACCTTAAGCTCTCCCTCATACATAAAAAAGCAGCAGAAGAAGCAGCAAGACAAAAGGACTGCTGTCAAGGGTCTGATTGTTATAATTGCCATTATAATCATGGTTTTGTTTTGGTACAAAACTCATCAGCTCTACCTTGTCGTGTTCCTCTTTGCTCAAGCTAAGTGCAAGCTGAAGCTGCAATTCCTCTTCGGGCACAGCAGGGGGCTGGGAAAGAAAAACAAAATAAAAGCACACAGCACCAGCATGGTGTGGAAAAAAGAAAAAGAAACAAAAAAGTTCAAAACATGGATGGTAGGAAGGCAGATGAAGACAGATAAGAGATAAAAAAAGAAAAACCATATACAGCCATGTATACCGCAGCTTCAGATCTCAAAGGTGTAAATCCAGGATTGTATAAAGCAAATGGCTAACAGAATTACATTTATAATGCCATTTACAGTCTGTTAAATGCAGACTTTTCAACGCAACTTATACTGAATGGTTTCAGAAAATGAAATGAATACTTTGGCCTTAGGTTATTGTTTCGTTCCTGTGCACCAGCATACTAGGTATGGAATACACACAATAAATACTGTATATTAGATTTCTAACAAATGCAATAAAGACATCATTGAACCAAACAGAATGAACTGCAGAAAATGAGCTGAAGCTGGGAATACTTTGACCATAAAAACCAACTAATAAGAACCAAGAAATAAACCTGTTAAATATAAAGACAGAAAAAACTCTCAGCAACAAATGGCACATGCTGGTAATGGGAGATAAGGGGAGAAGGACAAAAAAAAAGTTCATGAAATTGGGTAGAGGCGCAGGGGAGGAGGTTCTGTCATAAGGTCCAAAACAGGAAGTGAAAGACAGTGTTTCAGGGCGTGATCACTGGAGATTATTTTCTGATACACGTATGCTTTAGGACCTGATGAGGCCTAGCGCCTTATCATATTGTTGTTGCTTTTGCTACGTGGACCATTTTTGAGACTCTGACCTTCCACTGGAGCTACTGTATGGTAATCATCTGTAGAAAACCTTTACACAGAAGAAATACAAATTGAATCAACCTTTTTAACGTGTAAACAGACCCTGTGTGAACAAATCATTTTAGCATCAGCCATTAGGAAACAAATGACAAAATGACTTCAATGGTTTGTAGAGATACAGGCGCGAGGTAGGTGTACACGGGCTACCTGGGCCGCTACATGCATATCCGTTCGGAGGCTCCTCTTTTGCCAACAATACAGTAACAAACTTTTGTACAAAAGTTTTTGCACCCACGAAAAATACATATTAAAAACATGTGGAAAATGCACTCCGTGTAGAGGAGTATGTGTTTTGCCAATCGATTATTACATTTTTTTATGTTTAAGAATGTATTTTAATGCACCAAAAACAAAATAAAAAACAAAATTAAGCAAAAAAACTAACCATTTTTTTATATTCTGAGCAGCTGCACAAGAGTTTAAAGGTTAAAGTTATACGAAACACAAACTTCTAGATTTTACACACTCCTCAAACTGTACACATCTGCTAAAACAATAGCAAACCTATTCCAGTTATTCCATTTATCCTTCTAGTACAAACTGAATGAAAAAGTTGCAAGGAGATTAGCTACTGTGAAAATGATCATTACATTTGTTAAAGAAACAGTTTCTCATGAGAAAGAAAACAGAGACATGTAAATAAATCTTTGCTTTTTTTTTTTTTTTGTTTATCCCAGGATCCCCCCCTTGTGGATTTACCTTTGCTCTTACCTGCTCCGCTTCTTCCTTGCTCATGGCCAGAGCTAGCTGGAGCTGTAGTTCTTCCTCTCCACTGCTCTGAGGCCAGGCTTGCTCGGCTTCTGTTGCTGGGTTCACCGTGGACGACGCAGAGGATGCTGTAAATATACATTAATGGGATTAAAGGGGCTCTATTAAAATGGAAACTCCATTGAGAACACTGGATACCAAGACATTGTTCCACCCTGATATTTGGGAATAACAAAATACTGGCAAATAGCAGTAATGTTAAGGACAATTTGACATCTAGGAGTAAATAAGGTTTGGTAACGGCTGGTGGAGGTGATTAAGGAAGTGGCAAACGTATACATTATTTCACAATCCTTCACTTCATGTGAAGCTACACGTGGACAGTGTTAATCAATCATCAGCTATGTAAAGGGAAGCTTTGAGGACATTTGTATAAGAGGCTAAAAATGGCAAAGTTCAAGTTACCCACCACAATTTCTACAACACAATGACAATTCTTACGGATCGATACAAAAATGTAAACCTTAAAATGGAAAAAAAAAGTTACCTATTTCCCCCCAACAAACTCAGAACTCTTTCTAAATAGGATCCACTTCTATTACTAGGCCAATGGCAAAACTAAAAGGAATGGTAAGACAACCACAATCCTCTTCAACATGGGTTCTCAACAAGTACCACTAGTAATTAGCACCACAGTCTTGTGGTACTCAGGGTGACTGGGTAAGGAGGTATCAGCTTTATTTGTATTTTATTTAGAATACACAAAATGAAAAGGTGCTCAGATCAATTTATAGGTTAATGCAAACAGGTGCATGAAAGGCCGGGGGTAATCTGCTTTAAGAGAAACCATGTTGCTGGGCCATTGCTTTTCCTTTGTTTTTGTATTTTATTTAACCAGCTGACAGATTCATTAAACCATCTAGGGGGCAAAAATACATAAACAATCCCCCCTCTCCAAAACTGTATTATATATGCATGTAGGTAGGTAGTGGAGTATGTATCTGTACCATATGCAAAGTGGAACTTGACTGGATTCCATAGTTGGTAACTGGCGATAAACACTACATCACTTTATGACTAGAAATATTAGATATAAAAAAAATTACTTGCAGCTTTCAAGCCATTCCATTACTAGAAAAGTCCATATTACTAGTAACCTGCCAACATGTGTTATCAATACAATGACATGAATTCCATATTGCATTATCTATGAAGATCAATAAATAAGAGGCCACACTGACTCTGACTCACTCAACTTGTCGAATAAAGGCCAGTTAGTATTGGAGATTGTCAGTTTTGTCAGGAAGGGAAGTTGGGTCGTTAAAGCACTAATAACGACTGCTCATTATACCTGGGAGAAACTCAGGGTTCAAAGCCAAAATCTATGTTCTGCAAACACAAAGTGGCAGATATCCTGAGACAAAGGGACTGTCATTTGCCCTCCTTCCCCACCCACCCTCACACAATCATCTCAAATGTTGTCTTGCATGTCCATTTCTCTGTAACATTCAATGAAAAAGTCAACTTCATTTAAGTCCCAGGCCCCAGATACTAAATTACAGGTTGCAATATCCAAACAGACACTGACAATGACCGAATGAGAACATAAATGGCCACAACTGACATTTATTGATTTACAAAAGCAACAAAACATTCTGAGATGAGATAAGAAAGTGTAAAGGTCCTTTCACCAGGTAAAGCGAAATAGTTGCAACATCAGAAGGGTATGAAAGAGATACTAGTCCATCAGAGTAATGCAACACAAAAAGAATCTTGGGTGTACGTGTGGGTACACGCTGGGGCTTTATCAACAGATCATCTTTCCAAGGACACAATCATAAGACCGTTTCTCCAGATATCTTTCCAGTGTCTTCTGTTCTTTTGAAACCCATCTGTGATATTTTGATTTGAGCTTTTGGAGCTCCTAATATGTCAAATCAACGATGCAAAGATATATGTTGGAAAGGTGTACTGTACGGTGTCTCTTTGAACAGAACACACTGGAGAGATATCTGGCGAGTCATTTAATTGAGTGATTGGAAAGAGAAGCCCCATTGTGTACCTTGCTTCCCAGTTGTCCATTTAATCTTGTAGGAAAAATGTCTTACAAAATTACAACTTAATAGACAAAATTTATGTTAGGACTGCAATTTAATTTGGTCAAACTTTTTGCTATGCTTTAAGGAATACAGCAACTTAATCACACTGGGCCAGATGCAGAACTAAGTCCGACAGGGAACTTATGCGAATAATTTGCGCAGGTCCTTGTCTTGTAACATCTGAGCATAATGAAGTTATGTACGCGAGTACTTACGCTGAAGGGGCTGATCCTTCAGTTACGATGGCCGTATCCCCACCATATATGCGGGGACAGCCATGAAAATGAGGGGTCAGATGGGGAAGCCCTGTTACCACTAGGTCCGCAGGTAGGAATCTGGACACGCAAGAGTCAGATTTCATACTGACAGTGGGGAGTGCAGGGGGTATGCTCTCACCACTACGAAAGTGATGGTCAGGATCTAGCCCATTGTCCGTGAAGACGATAAATCAGTAAAGTCACGCAAAGTCATGAACATAACTAATATGTTCTGTTTAGAAATACCCTTTTACTACCATCCTGTTATACTCTTTTGCCAGTCTCTTGTATAAATAGTTAAGTGAAGCATCTTCCTGCAGTTTCTAGTTTCTGCAGTTGTAGCCAACTTTACCAGAGGCGCTTATGTGTAAAACACAGCCTTATGTTGCCTCTCTTCAGCATATAAGCCAGAAATGAGAATATCTGACTTCCACATTCACATCTCTGTCCTTGTCTGTATACCAAGGCTCACTTCTAGTAAGTGGCGTGTAAACAGTGCACCTTAAACACAATGTATTTTTAGGGAATGTACAAAGAAGGCTTTTCTTTTACAGTAATGGCTCTAAACCTGTTTTGGTGCATACCAGTTACCGACTACAGAATCTGGTCTGTACCACTGACCATTCCCGGTCTACCCTCATCTATTCCACATCTATTGTCATTATCCTCCCCATAATTCCTTTTTCAACTACATCCTCCATCAACCCATGCTATGATCCTGCTATCAACACATCAACTCCTTGGGCCAGATTTACTAAGCTGTGGGAATGAACAGTAGAAATGTTGCCCATAGCAACCAATCAGATTCTAGCTCTCCTTTTCTCATTACATACTGCAGAATGTCAGCTAGAATCTTTTTGGTTGCTATGGACATCTCCACTTGTCCTTTGTATATCTAGTCCCTTAGCTTTCACATCATGCAGATACATACCCGCCACCCATACATATTGTTGCAATGATTTTCAGATTCATTTTTAACATACGTTTTGCTTATTTAATGTCAGTCTTTGGCAGCCGGATACAACAATCAGCAGAAAGATATTTTACACGTAGTTGTTTCATGCTCCGTGAACATAAAGTAATTTCAAATATGCAAAGTATGAGGCCGTTATTCATATACACAGGTAAGATATGCAATTAGCACTAAATAGGAAGATCACCAAAATTTATAACTGAAAGTAACTCAAGCAGTACACTTTATCAGCACATCAGCATTGCTATAGAAATGTTTTCATATGCTGTCTCAGCTCAAAGTGATTTAAAATAGTTGCAGCGACAATCTCCAGAAAGACTTGAAGTCAGCTTAAAGAGAACAAACATGAGCTTATAACAACTAAAACCATAGCAAAAAAATACTTTTAAGGATTTGAAACCTGATTAACCCCAAGAAGCTGCTGCTTCAGGAGTCGGGGGGGGGGGGNNNNGGGTGTTAGGGTTAGCCTACAGAGAAAGGAAGGTTAGGGTCAGGCTGCAGGGGGGGGTCTTAGGGTTAGGCTATAGAGAAGGGTTTGAATTCGTGAATTCGTGAAATAATGACAGGGTAGCTTTTTTTTCCCCGGTGCTCCGGGGATCGGTTGCTATGCCTCATCTGGGCATAAGCAATCGACATCCCAGCCAATTCAGAACTGGCTGGGAGAGTACGGCCCTATCGAAATAGGGCCGTTTGAAGCGGGAACACACCCTATCTGCATCTACTGATCTCACACTTAAACGTAAAGCCGGTCCTTGGTTAGAAACACAAAATGCAACAAGGATAACTGACAAAGAGCACTCCCATACATGTACACATGAAGTCTTACCCATCATGAATAGACAAAATCAATATATTAAAAAAGCCTACATGAATAAACACCTACATGTAGAGGTTTGCGCTAGCTTCTCCTTAGTTTTCAAGGCGTGTGTTCTCTCTTCCTTAAGCCTTTCGTCATCCTTCAGTAGAGACACTAGTTGTTTTGCCTTCTCTCGTACATTCACTCCTTGATCTTTGCCATCTCTATCCACATACTGGAAATCTTTCAATGTCTGAATAGCATATATGTTTTCCTTGCACTGCTGTGCTACTCGCTCAGATCCAGTCTTTATTAAATACTCCATTAGAGTCATAGCCTGCATGGGAACGACATTACAAGTTAAGAAGTTGAAAATGTTAATGTTATTTTATAACATTTTCACCCAACAAGCGACAGAACTCATTAGGATGTGTAAAATAAATAAGTTTCATGTTACCTAAAAAAATAACAATCAACCGTTTGTCAGATTGAAAAAACAAACCATAAAAGCAACAAGTTCCGTCACAATTCCTTATTGATAATATTTACGCAATACGATACGGGAAAATCCCTCTGGACAATACTGAGTCATATATTGCATTTCCTGATGCTGAATAACTGTTAATAACTGATAAAAGAACAGTGTCCCCAATATAGTGTCAAGCCCTCGAACCCTTGAGACTGGCTTCCAAGAGAATTTAGTTAACTCAAGGCTATGTGGAAGGGTATTAAGAGTGGAGATGTACACACTACACACACATAAAATCTTACTTTATAAACATGTCTCCAGTTTTTCCCATGGTCATTAAGCCGCTTCCATATCATGCTCATTATTTCAGAGAATGCCACCACATTGTAGGTAAGATCCGCAATCTCAGACATGAGAGAGCTAGATGGTCCCCAAGGATCATTTGATGTAGCCTCTCTCACTTTGATTTCAGCTTCAGAGTAGTTGTGGACTATGTTTTTCATCTGGCGGCGTAGCGAGGAGGTAGACATGTTGGTCAAATTTATGATACGATGCACAAAAACGTAAAAAAAACAAAAAAAATTTAAAATACTATTTTATAACACCACAGAATCTGTAATCTACAAGAAAACGTATCTCTCAGTATGGAGATTGTCTACAGCAACAGAGACCCAGTAGGTTGACAAACTGGTGAGTCAAATGAAGTCGTTCAGGTCATCCAACAGTACTACTACTTCCCGTTCCAGGTGAGCTAAGATATCCGGATATACTTGGCAACAAAGTGGTCTCTTGGCATTGTGAGTGCACTAAAGCCACATCTGAAAAAAACAGAAAAAGGCATTTGTGAGTAGACATAAACAAAACATGCAACTATATGAGTACACAAATACACTAGAAACATTGGGCCTGACCTACGCTCATGAAACGCCATTGTGCGTAGCGTATTTACGCCAGCATGCCTACGAAGCACTCCCCCGGGCACTCCCCTTGGTCTTCCGTATTTAAGGCATCTTACGCCGACCAAACCCTACCCTAACTTTTCTGAGTATAACCGCGGGCGTCCGTAGGCTCCTTGCGTAGTTACGACGCTTAGCACGCCCATACTGTACGATTTAAATACCTCACCCCGCCCTTGAAGTGTAATTGCGGGTTTCGTATGTTTGGCACGCCTCTTCGTGCGTTGTTACGAAGCTGGTATGCTCAAGGCCCATACGCTCAGTGTTTCGTTGCGTTACATCTGCCACGCGCATGTGCAGTAAGTACAAATGACCGCTTTTACGCTTATAAACAACATAAAAACCCTCCCGGGCGTAGGTCTGGATCAGGCCCATTGAATCAAAGGAAACAAACAGGCCAACCACAGAATGCAAGGGACACTAAAGAGTTACTTACCTCATATATGCCGAATGATGGATTGTTAATGTCAGAATATGTAAATTCTAGTTACTTAGCATTAGCTAAATGATCGTTCTGTCACAACACTGTAGGTCTCATGTTCAGTTAGACACACACACACACACACACACACAAACTTCAGCTGATACTAAAAACGTTAGGTTTGTATTTTAAGATGGATAGACACAGCTATGAGGCGTCTTCTACAATCATTAATTATACCGTCCAGACTCATTTGTGTATAAAACATCTCACTACGGGCCGGATCTAGACTTAAGGGGGCTGATTCAGAGATGCACTTACACCTTTTCTTTATAGGTGCAAGTATAGACCTGAGCAATACCATGTTGAACTGCAAGGGGAGGTCATTTCAAATTGTGAAATTAAAACTAGAATTAAAAGCTGAACTCTAATTTATAGATTAAATATAAAACTATGCAGTATTTAAGGACTATAGGCAAAGGTAAAGTATTTTCTCTGCATGCAAAATAGTTAAATTAATAAGCACCCTTAACTTTGCACAATGGTTTAGCCGAGCTGTACACTGGCATCTGTGAAACTCTGAACTCTCAAACTCTGAATCGGCCCCAAGAATTTGACTTTGTTTCGGTAACAGTCAGCGGGTTTGAAGCCTCTTGTGAAGCTATGCTAGCAGCCTGGAATGCAAACAGATGCATCCAGAGACTTAAGAGGAATGACACCTCCAACTAAGGCTCTGAGATGACTTTAGAAGGGAGTATTCCCTCTTAGTCAATTTAGAGTAGAGGTGATTTGCGTGATGCAGCCATTCCGTAGCTAACAGCGGTCTGATATCAGTCCGAACAAGTAGGAATGGTTACATAATAAACAAGCACATATCAGGATAGTGTGACCTAGCAGTAGCCAATCTATCCAAGTCTTTTACGTGGTAATACATGTGCATGGCCAACAGAAATCCCTGGATCATCACAAATACATACATAATACATCTTTCCTAATTACTACCAAAAATTATGGAGTTGAATCTCCAGAGTCTACATACATAACATTGGGCCCGATTCACACTTAAGAGTCCCCCCCCTGTTTTTAGGTACCTTATAGCACTCTCGAGTGCCACAGGGCTACCTTAAGACTCCGTACAAACATTGCACCTCCCCGCCTCACCCCCTCCCACTTCTGCCTAAAAACGCCCCAAGGCGGGACCTCAAGGGACGTAAATCCCTGCGACCGCACGCACCTACGCTATCTACTTGCCAATCGGCTACGTAGATAGCGTAAATGACCTACTGCACATGCACAGTAGGTCATTTAGGCCAGATACGCGCTTAAGAAGCTGCAGCTTCTTAAGTGTGAATCACGCCCATTTTCCTTAATGGTAGATACATGGGAGCAAAGCAAGGTATAGGGGATCAATTTTATTGGCACATAAAGAAAAAACCCAGCTCATAAAATCATTACAACTAATAACTAAGACAGAGAGGAAAAGAGGATTCCCACTCGGTTACTGGCTGGCGGTCAGCCAATAGCAGTCTTTTATTTGGGGAGTTTTCTAAAGGATTCTTTCTTTTCCAATTTGACCTACATCACACCAAGAAAGGAAAGATTTTTTTTAGTAATTAAAAAACTGGCATTTTTTCTTTTAAAATGTTATTTAATTAGGCATAATCTTCAAACTGCTCTCACATTTCAATATAAATCAAAAATTATAGGCAGGAGAGACTCCAGAAGTTGCTGCTATTTTACATGGTGCAAATGTAAGGATGATAATTTATTATCTAATTGCTTGATCTGTTAAACGAAACAGTTTAAAAGATGCAATCAAAGGATTTTGTGTACTTTGCAAAGATCAGGCATGATTATTGCTGAATATTCGCTGGCAAAATATAGTTCAAAACACTTGTTTATTGTGTGCTTGGAACGAGTCACTAGAAAAAAACTGTAGAGTGTACCCACCTTAAGATGTCTGAGTGTACCATGTATGTATGTACAGCCTGTAAAAGACAGCTATATTTTCCCTTCCGTCACATATATTGCAGCTACATTAAGCGTCTGACGAACAACTATTTGGTGAAAACGGACAGTAATGTAACAGAGCACGCACTGGCCAAGTCAGCACAAACCAGCAAAATCATTGTCAGGTAGAATCAAATGGTGCAAAACGTTATTCTAATTTGAGCTGGAAAGTATATTGATAGCAAACAGAAAAAATTAAATATTAAGAAGTTTAAGTTGAAGTTTAATGCAAGAAATAATTCAGTTTCAGAAGTCTATAGAGTTTACATTTACAAATTTTATACAATTTGCAGCTATTTACAATCATTTTCAATTAGTATCTTCCATAAAACATGGTAACTTCTTAAGAGTGATGTGAGCAGTGGTGAAATGACACACCCACACTGAAACTTGCTGCTCAGCTTAAAATCCAAATTGAATCTGCAGTGTAGTGAATGTGTCAATAAACACTCTCTATGCAGCAGGTGAGAGAGAATCAGCACACTCACTTCTTGTAAGCAGCATTTGTTTGTGATGGGTCCTGCTAGGAGGATGGGGAGAAAAAAAAAAAAAAAAAAAAAGAAGGGAGGGGGGGCAACAAGCG
>WWET01000029.1:580733-615619 GCA_011038615.1 Limnodynastes dumerilii
GGCAACTTTCTTAGATGAAGAGAATTGAACACAAGGGTTGCTGCTTTTTATTATATTTTGCCTCTCTGCATTGTTCAAGGTGCATTCAAGTGCTAAAGTCTTTAATATTTTTCCTGACAAACACCAGAAAGCTGAAACTACAGTCAATTCTCAGCACTCTCTTTATAACCACACACACTGTATTTTACATTACTACATGGGTGCTGTGGACCATTGGAAAATCGCAGAGACAAAGGCTGTACAACTGGAGAACACGCGTCATGGCGTTTTTCATGCCATGATGCCTTCTCTGCATGTTTCATTCAACTCACAATAAATGTCAATGGGTGTTAACCCATGCAGATAGGTGTGGGTCAGTGACGAGAATGGCCCTTTTTTTGAACTGGCTATCCCTAACTAACTTATCCTAATCTTACCCTAACCCTCCCCTTCCATTACCCTAACCCTCACTTTCCATTACCCTAACCTTATGCCTCTTCTCCCCACAGCCTGACCCTAAGACTACCCTCACCGCAGACTAACCCTAAAACTCCCATCCTAGCAGCCTAACCCTAAGATTCCCTTTCCTGCAGCCTAACCCTAAGATTCCCCATAGACTCCTAACCCTAAATAGAGTCCCTTGTAAAACTCACCTGTTGGGGGAGGGGCTGCGTCGGTGCTCCGGCGTGTCTGTGGTGGTGTGACGTGTTTGCTGAGGTTTCCGAATTAATGAATATGCCGAAGATAAATCCTGCATACTTACTCATTCATTAGTAAATGTTTCTAAGAAGTAACATTTTCAAAATAGAGACAGCCGAAAATAAGCTTCTGGCTTTCTGTGTTTCTAAAATGGCATTTTGAAAGTGGCAAATGCATCCCATGCATATGGAGATGAGTGGATGATAACATGCTTCTCCTGGAACAAGGGTCGTTTCAAGGGCCTGCAATCTTTAAGCCATTCTGCCCCTTTAAGTAATTCTGCCCCCAGGCAAAGATTCTTACATTAAAGGGGTAGGTATGGAAGCTGGACACATATAGCGACATGCAAGGGGCAGAATAGGAGGCTGAATGCACATGCCTGGGTAGAAATGGGGACTGTACACACATAGAAGGGGCAGATATGGACACATATACAAGGGGCAGAAATGGGGGCTGGACACACATACAAGGGGCAGAAATGGAGGCAGGACACACATACAAGGGGCAGAAATGGACTCATATACAAGGGGATGGAAATACAATTGTTTTTGTTTTATTTTGGGAGGGGGGGTTTCCAAAAACAT
Organism: Limnodynastes dumerilii; assembly: GCA_011038615.1. NCBI lineage: Eukaryota > Metazoa > Chordata > Amphibia > Anura > Limnodynastidae > Limnodynastes > Limnodynastes dumerilii. Next base: position 581,996 of record WWET01000029.1, read on the forward strand.
TTTTCCACCCTAGGTCTAAAAATATCTCTGGCTAGAACGTGGCAGGTGGTGCCATGCACAATTGTCTGCGATATCTATTTGCGGTGCTTTTTTGGTGAATTAGTATCTAGGGTGCGTATTAAAATCTGCACCTTTTACTTACTGTAATAGATGGGAAGAGTTTGCGCTTACTCCTGTCTTCATGGGACATTGAATCGGGCCTTTAGAGTCAACTTATATCTTAAATCAGCGCTCCAGTCCAGAAAGTTCATTCAAAATCAATATAAGTAGACAGTCAATCAGGTGTAGATTCCTACTTTAAAGATATTGGGCCTGATTCAAGAAGGAGTTTGAAATTAAGAGAGAAAAGTTACTTCTGGGCTGAACCATGTTGATTTCCAAATCAAGGTAATTGTATTCTTTGCATGTAGTGATATATCTTTGAATTGCTTACTGCACACAGGTACTGACCAGCTTTACTATCACACTGTTATTTAGACTTGGGATAGGAAACATCACCTCTCAACTCTAATACTGTTTGCAACAGATGAAATATGACTCCCCTGCAATCAACATGGTTTAGCCCAGGTTTTCCTCTCTTAGGGCCGTATTCACAGCTCCATTTTTGCACGAAGTTCTGTGCGTATTTTTAGGATTGGAGTAACTTTATTACGCTATTTATGTTGAATTTACCCATGGAAGTCCATTAGACATGTACTAGTGAATCGCACTTGGGGACATTCTGTACATGCGAAGGGGTGTGGTTGAAATGCGTACGGACAAAGTTACGTGAAAGTGGGTGGGGGGGAGGCATTTAAATGACCATATGAGGGCGTGGTTATGTACGGTTATGCATGTACGTAAGTATTATATGCACGTAAATGCACACGTAGAGATAAGGGTACTCTATGGAGGCGGAAGTCACAGAAAACAAGTCCGTATGAGGGGAGTGTCAGAGGCGAAACTACCGGTGGTGTGTGTAGTGCAAGGCACCGGGGCCCATAAAGATAATGGGGTCCACAGCCGCCACAGCACCAGTCACTACCGCAGTGCCAGGGCCGGATTTCCCACAGGGGGCCACCCAAAATCTGGTCCTGCGGTAGTGGCTGGTGCGGTGGTGGCTCTGGGCCCCATTATCTCCATGAGTCCCAGCTCCGTGTGCGTGCGCGCTGCTGCTTGTGGATGCCGTAAATCAGTGTTTACATTGGCGCCACGCGTGTGTGAGTAACACAGTGCACGGCTCTGCACCCTGATCGACGCCTTAATGGATCACCTGCCAGGTAAGTGTTTTAACTATTGCTGTGTCATCTCTAGGCCCCTAATATACTCCACATGTAATACATGTGGGGTATATTGGTATATTAGGGGTCAGGAGATGGCACACTCTATAAAGCACATATTGGATATTTTATGTGTTTAGGGATAGCTTATACTGTAATGGGATATGTTATGTGTTTAGGGATAGCTTATTCTGTAATGGGATATTTTATGTGTTTAGGTATAGCTTATCCTGTAATGGGATATTTTATGTGTTGACACGGATCTTTCTACGGACGGATTACAAACATGCCCCTCCGTACGGATCTTCCCACGTGCGATTCACAAGTCTGTGCCTACTGGACTTCTGTGCGTAAAATCAACGTAGATTGCGTAAATTTAGTTACTATGTATGCGCACTTATTTGGATCGTAAAAATACACACGGATCTTCCCGGAAAAACGGATCTCTGAATACGGTACCAACCACTGCCACATTACAGTCCAATTCCCTAACACTTACATACACACACACACACACACACACACACACGCAAGCTAGGGATAATTTTAGTTTTGTGTGGGGTATATTGTGGCTCTGGAATTGGCATATGTGTGCCATGTCCAGGCCCCTAATATATCCCACAAGCATTGAAAACCCCACTTTTATAAAAACCAACAAAAAAAAACCCAACTGTGTTTGCCCCTGTTCTCTGCAGAGCACCCCACAGAATAACGTTACACCGGCACTCACACTCCCGTGCTCCTTGTGACCCAAAGTGACTATGTAAAGAGACGATCACAGCAGCAGATCAACAGAGCACTAAATCTTCTATTGCAAGATGCAGGTAATGCCGCTGTCTGTTTTCTTTTACAGTTTCTTAGTAAATTTTTCCCTTTGATTTTGTTTATTATATTCCTGCCAGGGAGAGTGGCATCTGCAGCACCCTCCCTGACAGTTTAATATCGGACTAAACTAAGCAATTATGTAATTACCACAAATAATATAATACAAATAGTCACCAATAGCCTAATAAAATATTGGTACCTATTTTTATTATATTATATTATATCCACATAGTTATTACACAAATAATAGACCTAAACAGAAAAAACTGGTAAATTATGGGGTGGGGGCATAGCATATTTTTGCACCTGGGCCCATGACTAGATAGTTCCGCCTCTGGGGAGTGTCATGGGTGTTGGCTTGCAACGTACGTGAGTATAATTGCGTACTTTTAACTAACGGATCTGTGAATACGGCCCTTAATTTCAAGCTCCTACTTAAGTCTGCATCAGGCCCATTATGTATGACAGTAGTCAAATATCTTTTTTCTGTGCTGGCAATGTTGTAGATTGAGGAGATTCCCTCTGAGGTACAGGCTCATGCGCTGACACCACACTGGTTCACTTTGCCAGCACAGCAGAAAGATATTTGATTGCTCTGATACATATTACCTATAAAGTAGGAGTCTACCCATACTGACTGTTGCTTATATTGACTTTTAATAAACTTTCTGGACTGAAGCGCTGATATGAGATATATGTTGGCTTTAAGCATTATTTATTGTTATAGAGCAAAAGTGAATTTGTATCTATGTTTTGGTGTTGATACCATATTGTAACAACTTTATACTAGCATAGATACTGTTTAGACTCTTATCATTGCATTGAGATTTCTTTATGGTTATCGGTATAGAACATATTTGTGTATTTATTTATCCACATGTGACCTTTTTCTTTGAAATACCCCAGGCTCTACCTGCACCTCATAAATTAACTTACTGGGCCAGATCTAGACCTACGGGTGCCCGAGGTCATAACGGCCGTCCTTGTATCGGGGAGTGCACATGATCATACACTACTGGTGACATGTCCACATCACTATGCTAAAACTTATGAGCTTTTAGAACAGGGATGGGGAACCTTTTTTCTGCCAAGGACCATTTGGATATTTGTAACATCATTTTCGGGCCAAACAAAATTCACAACTTAAAAATTTCTCTTGTATTTTTGGTCAATATTTTATTAACTCATCCCTAATTTGAGCGGTGTCCCAGAGATATAGCTGCTACCACAAGCAGGCTGCTGCCCAATGAGAGTTTCCTAATCAGGATCCAGGAATATGGAGAGTTTCAGGGTCCCAGCTGCCACCAGGGATCCAGGAGCAGACTGAGATCTGGAGCCTGCAGGACGCTGCCACGCAATGCAGCCCTCACCTCCAGAGCACTGGAATTGGGCAAAGTGATTTTATGGCCTAGTGTATCGGAGCTCTGGAGAGCACGTCTGGAAGCCAAGCTACACCCCCACCTGCGGAGGGCCTTACACGGCCCTCAGACCAGAGGTTCCCCATCCCTGCTTTAAGGGGTGTCTCCTGAGGTGTGCTAGATCTCAATTTAAAAACATATATGTATGACCAAACACTATGACTGTCATTGTTAGAGTTAGGATCACCATCACAGAAAGGGCTTGATAGTGGCTGATTGCTTATTATATATTTCATAACCAGTTAAATATACCTTCTCATCCAGATGGCTATTGAGAAAAAATATAATACAAAATACAAACACTTATGACCTAATTATTCTGAAGTATTCATGTTTTACAAGCCAAATAAAATAGTGGGCCAAAAAATTATTAGACAATCTACAAAATTTGCAATAAAAGTAAAGAATTATCTGTACTACTGAGAATTCAACAGCAGACTCTTTTTCAAACCCAAAGGATCTACCAGTGCTTCAAAAAGCAATAATGTAAATATTAAAAAAAGGTGTATAAAAAGGTGCTGAAGTACCCTCCTATTGGATGTTGGCAAAGCTAAAATAGGATGTGAGGAACTAAAACTGACCACAGGGGGGAGTGTCAGGGGAGTGCATTAGAGCTACGCTGCCCGTAAATACGAACCACAGCGCAGGGTAGCTCTGGATCAGGCCCTTTCTCCCTTCGTGGCAGTTATAATTGTTATACTATATCTGGTTTTAGCAGACACTGAGAAAGGTCTTTTGTTCTTTTAGTTTTATTTTGTTTTGCCATTAGTATAGTTACTGAACCTGTAAGTTTTATTTTAATAAATGACACACAAGGGTTTCTAATGTTTCTTTATATAAAGGTAACTTTAACAAGTTATTTACACTATTTCTCTTCTGAGAAAATTCACACTATTCCAAAATGTTAGGTTCAAGTCAACAATCTTCATTTATTTGTACAAAACTGACCTGTGTTATTAGAAATTGTCCCCTCTGAGCAAGCAATGCAGTCATAGCAACATTTGTGCTGGGATTTTCGGAGTGCCTTTCTATATCCAGGAGGACAGCTCTCACTGCAAACTGACTGGGGAACCTAAGAAAAAAAATGAGTTGTATAGCAAACCAATAAACAAAGCTTTAATAAAAAATGACAGATTTATCTATTGTTTAACTATGATATTATTTTGAAATAACTTTAAGTCAACACAAATAAATCTAGTAAAATAGTAAACCATAAGGGGCTGATTCAGAGTTTAAGCAGATCCGTAGCTATAGTTCCCTCACGCTGGGACGTCCTGGAAGCAGGACATACGTTTTGTCGTGTATACTAGGGTTTTTTTTTATTTTGCAAAGATCCCCCCCGATTAAAAGCTTACAAGATGGGATCCATTACAGAACAAGATCCCATCAAAGCAGGTAAGTATGATTTTTGTAAAAAGGTTGCATTGTTTAATGTTAACTCTTTTTTAAAGGATAAAGGGTCAGCCCTATATTTTATAGGGGGGAACATTTACATGCCATGGTGGACCCTAAATGAGGGGCATGCTGGCGCTTGTGGTTCTCCAAGTGCCAGACTGCCTTGGCATCCTTGGGCATGCTGGTGCTTGTAACACTACAAGCATCAGCATGCCCTATACTTGGGACATTTATAACAGTTATTTATTTTGTGTTTATTTAATGTTAAATACATTTATTTCTTTAGAATTTTGGATAACATGTTTTTTTTTTACATTTCATTTTACAGTGTTTTTTTCCTTTCAACTTTTTACACTAACAGTGTCCCCTGGGATGGTGAAAGCATATGGCGGATGCGCAGGCGCCGTATTGCGGATATTTAAATGTGAGCGCAGGCGCCGTACACCACCACTGCGGATATTTAAATGTGAAAAACACTCCTTTTCTCATTAAAATATCATCACAGGCGCAGTACAGGAAGATGCGGACGGACACGGATGGGCAGACTTGTATCCGTCTTCTGGTGCCCGCTCTCATTGTAAGCATGCGCAGTGCTCATTTTGGCTACGGTTCTGTCTGAAAAACAGACCCATGTGCTGCTGCTGTGATTGCTGATGTTGGCCCTGATTCAGAGCTGTGCTCCTGTCTTTTTTTCAGACAGAAGCACAGCCAAAATGAGCACTGCGCATGCACAGAAAGACGGGCGCAAGTGTGCCCATTCGTCTGTTTCCACATCCGACAGCACTGTGCCTGTGGAACGATATTTAGATGAGGAAAGTACTGTTTTTCTCTTTTAAATATTAGGTATGGTGCTGTACGGTGCCTGTGCATCCACCTTATGCTTACACCAACCCAGGGGAGGGTATAAGCGTAAGGAGCAGGACACCAAATCTGGAAAAAAAATACACTGTAAAATGTAAAAAAACCCACACAAAAACAACCACATAACCTCTATATATTTAATCCTTCCACCCGCCACTATAAATAAAATAAATTATTAAAATGATCACTACAGGTCATGCTGATGCTTGTCGTGCTACAAGCACCAGCATACCCAAGGATGCCAGGCATACTAGCACTTAGAGAATCACAATTGCAAGCATGCCCTCCAATACATGGCCCGCTGTGGCCTGCAATGTCCTCATTAGTACTTATAATAAAATGGAGGGCTGGCCTGCTACTGTAAAAAAAAGGTACTAAATAATTTTTTTTAAAAAAGAATAAATATAGTAAACTTATATAAAAAAAAATACTTCCCTGATATGGGATCCTATCATGTAAGCTTTTAAAACATTTGTCCTATCTCCAGGACATCCCAGCTCTAATGACAATTTTTCTGTCAAAGGGCTATATTTATATACTCGGACAGTGTTGGAATTTATTTCTTAATTTATTTCTTTGGAATATGTTTTTTCTTACTGTTAGGGGTGACCTGTGTCTTCCCCTTATTTAAAAAAAATACTTCCCTGCTATGGGATCCTATCATGTAAGCTTTTAAAACATTTGTCCTGTCTCCAGGACATCTCAGCTCTAATGCCAATTTTTCTGTCAAAGGGCTATATTTATATCCTCGGACAGTGTGGGAACATTTCTAAATGTGAAATGTATTTCTTAATTTATTTCTTTGGAATATGTTTTTTCTTACTGTTAGGGGTGACCTGTGTCTTCCCCTGGGATGCTGTAATTGTATGGCGGAAGCGCAGGCACCTTACACCACTACCGCGGATATTTAAATGAGAAAAACACCCCTTTTCTCATTCAAACATGGCGCAGTAGAAGCGGATGCAGACACAGACGGATGGGCAGCTTTGCGTCTCTCTTTCTGTGCGATCTCACGTTGGGCCAGATCCAGACCTACATTCCCATTCCGTTTCATCGCGTGACGTATTTACGCTAGCCCTTACCTAGCTGTGTGAAGTGAGACGGTAGCGCCTCTAGTGGTTACTACGATTCAGTGAGCGCCTAACATTGGTTTCTCTTGTTCTCTATATTTTTTTAGTATTTACGCTAGATAACTATTTTCTATGCATTCCCCTAGGCACTCCCCTCGCTAGTATGTACTTTGGCCGTTTTACGCTTGTCAAACCCTACCGTAACTTTTCAAAGCGTAACTACTGGCGTACGCTAAGGCTTCATGTTTAAGCCCGCCCAGACTGTATGATTTAAATGCCTCACCCCGCCTCCAAAACGTAATTACGGGAGTCGTATGTATGGCTGGCACACCTCTTCATTCGTAGTATCGCTGTTGATACTAGGCTAGTACGTACGTTCAGAGTTACGTGGTGTAACATCTGCTGTGCACATGCTCAGTACATACAAAATAGCTTTTTTTACGTCACCGGCTAGCATACTTAGTTCTGGATCTACCCCGTTGTGAGCATGGGCAGTGCTTATTTGGCCATGTTTTCACCTGAAAAACAGACAGACCCACAGCTCTGAGTTCAGTCCTAAAACTATAACACTCATAAATACTTCATTAAAATACTGTATTAGTACAGGTTAGTCACAGTACCCCTTTAAAGTTTTGATTCCACTGTAACAGCTTTGCATTAATAATTAGCTGTTTCCCTGGAGGTGCAAAATGGTTGTAGCTTCCAATTTGAGTATACTGAGTTTGTTTTTTGGGAGTGATAATCCAGTTCATGATATCATACTGGTCAGGAGTTTCTCCATTCTCAAAATATAACGTTTCACCTGATGTTGTATTAAAATGAATTTTTTGAAGGTATCGATTTAACTGGAAAAAAAAATATATTTTTTATTTATTTTTTGGTAAGTTGCTAACTAAAGATTTAAGTCAAGTACCACGTTTCACTGTGTCACTATTAAGCTCCACTTAATTCCTTTCTTGATATTTTACATATTTGAGGCATTATCGTGCAGATCTATACTCACACTCCATATAGATACATATATATATAAATATAAAAATAGTATCGTTTAGTTTGTTACCGATCAATTACAATGTCGCTGGGACATTTTTTTTCCCTTTGCTTCAATTAAAGATTACCCCTGCCTTTCATGCACCTGTCATTACTTATAAATTGATTTGAGCAACCACTATTTTGTTTATTCTCTTTGGAACCATGGTCCAGATCCAGATTTAAGGTTGTTTTTACGTACGCAAGTGTACCTAAGTTACGCACTACTAAGTATAATGCACTCCCCCTGGCACTGCCCTCTCATTCACTTAACTTAGCTGATTTACGTGTTCAGAACTGCGTTGTCAGTGCCTACCCAGCCCATACTGTAGAATTTAAATGCCTATCCTTACCCACAATTCGTATAATTGACTTGCGCAGGGATGGTATGCCCTATCGTACGGCGTTACGAGCAAGTTACATATGATCAGAATTTTGGCAATTTATTTTACTGATAGGATGGTAAAGTTTGTTACTGGTTAATGGCAGAGTTGATGAATTATTTTTTTTCTTTGTCTTTTGTTAATGCAGATTACGCCTGTTTGCACTGATGGCTACTGCTGCATACTTACTCTCTATTTAGCAATACAGATAGTGGGCATTGCCTCATAATAGACACATGTAGCACTGGTTGAGAATTCCTGCCCTAACACCTACCATGAAGGAAATAAAGGGTAGATTCTACATCTCACAAAATGACATTACACATTTTATCTTGAAGCCCATAGGATGGCAAGAGAATATATGTGATTTTTGTCTACCATAATAGATATAAATGGGCACACTTTGGGCCTGATCCAGAACTACGCCGATGCGCTGTGCTTATTAAAGCACAGCGTATCGGGTCTACTCTTCCCGGCACTCCCCCTGTGCGGCCGTATTTTCCCTTGCTTACGCCGGCTGAAGGCTACCCTAACTTCAGCCGGCCTAAGCAAGGGAAAATACGCTTGCACATGAGCGTTTTTACTCTAAGCCCTCCCTCCCTCCCTCATTAAACTAACTCCCCACGCCCACCTTCACTAACTTTAACGTAGTAACGCTGGGGGGACGCCCCCTCCAACATCACTACACTGTTCCTACGGATCGGGCGCTGCCGTAGCTACGCCGGGCAGATGTTGTCTTTACAGCCGATCTTACGCCTACCATAGCTAGTACGGCGGGTGCAGTTTTGGATCAGGCCCTTTGTGCCTAATCTTACCATTGTGATAAACAGAATCTAGAATTATATTCAGCTGGGATTATGATTCAAAATGAATTTATCGAAATCCATTTACCTTGGATGGCTGAAAATCTGTCTTAATATAAGTTTTGTAATCAGACTGTGGAATGTTTTCTGAGAAAAGCATATCATGCAGTCCATGTGCCAAAGCGTATATAGCTCTGTAAATGGCATAAGTGAGTCTGAAATTATTGACATCAAACACAGATTCAAAATTCGCTAGTGTTTCATTTCCAGTGCAATTCCCAGTTGGCAAAAACATTCTCCTAAATTTCGTTTCATTTGCAGGTAAGCACATAACTGTTTCACGCCACACTGCTGCAGTAAATATATCATTAGGAAGAGTGAAGGGGTTAGAGTTGTAAATAAATTCTTTCAGTCCTGGGATTTCTCCTCTGTGGATTGCAAACATAAGGGAGCCGTTAAGTGCAGATAGAGTTGTCTCTTGTGTAACCAAATAAAGATTTAAAGGTATAATCCATACTCTCCCAGCTATAGAACCTTTCTCAGCATAAAACATTAGGTCAACAATTCTGGTTAAATCACAGAAAATAAAAACAACATTGGCAGATGATTTTTTAATGGTTTGAAGAACTGTATTAATGCTGTATAAACGTTGGGAAGGGATCATTTCAAAGTATGCGATGCAAATTTCACTTTTAAGAAGCTGTTTTTTCATTTCATTGCTTGCTTCAATATTGTTTTCATCATCAGAAGCAATAATTCCGACCCACGTCCAGCCAAAATATTTCAGGAGTTGTATGAAACCTTTGTACTGATTTTTTTTATTTGGAACAGTGCGTAATAAAGATGGGAATATTGATGTATCGCTTAACTCTGGATCCTGTGCACCATAACTTACCTAGAAATATGAGCAATTCAAAGACACAGCTAATGTTGGAATGAAGCTAAATTAAGTAATGCATATATTCTGTTTATATTATAATTATATTTTATATAACTGTTTTATGACACAGTATATTCATATCCTATCTGCGCTTAGTAAATCAACCTACTGCTAATTTACAGTGATGACATTTGGATAGTTACATCAGTCTTTAGAGCAGGAGCTTTACAACATATAAAATAACTACTAACTGAGGGTAGTCCCAGAAAATGCTTCACTCATTTTTAAAAAGCTCTGCCCTTTTTGGACCACAGGGCCAGATTCACTAAGCTGTGAGTTATGAAACAGTGGAGAGTTTGCCCATTTCAACCAATCAGATTCTAGCTGACATTCTCTAGAATGTAATAGTTAAATAAGATCTAGAATCTGATTGGTTGCTATGGCCAAACTCTCCACTGTTTCAAAATTCACAGCTTAGTAAATCTGGCCCACTGAATTGGCAGGTATGCCTTCCATATGCCTCTGCTCTAACATAGTTGTTACAGTAACCCGGGAAGGGTTATTACCATGGTGTGGAGTCTAAACCAGGGCCAGGTATTCACTAGCTGCTGGCACCTGATAGGTTGTGGCCCCCAGTGATAACTCCAAGGGCCCTGGAACAGGGACCCACATACACAGAGATACAGACTGGAATCCTTATACACAGAGATACAGACTGGAACCCTTACACACTCTATACCAAGACAAATAAAGGGCCGCAGGAATCAGGGATCAGAAAGTAGTGCAGTGTAACAAGGAGACAAACCACAGAAGTGGTCAGTGTAAAAAACACTTACAGAGTAGCCTAACCAACTGGCAGATAAAAAACACAGAGGAGAGGAACTTAAATGATTGACAAGTCCCAGGGGAGTACAGAGTGCGAGACACACTGACAGGTGGATAACAGCGTGCCGCTATACGGATGAGCAGAGTTTGATGGGCTGACTCAAGCTCGTGGGGCACACACTGAGAGGGAAACAGAGTGGTAGCAATAGGAGTCAAAATAAGATTCAGACAGAAGTGACACAAGGAGAGATGGTAAACACTGAGTGCACTAATACAGGCAGGAAGAACACCGGCACATTGCGAGCTGGGAAACACAATGTGCACACACTGGAGAGGAGTAATTGAAGTCAGGAACGGAAAGTGTGAGGTGACACGCACATATACACCACTCAGCAGAGAGGAGGAAGCGGTACCTAGCCAGAGCCGAAGCCACCAGCGTGTGCTGCTTGTGCACTTCACACAGAGGATGGGATAGACCATGAGATGGAGAGGGCAATGGAAGGTAGAGGGTAACACCATGAAAGCAATGAAAGATGCAGAGGGTACACAACAAGATCCAAGGCAAGAGCACAAGGTAACGCAGTCAAACAGCAGACAGAAAGCAAAAAAACAGATGCTATACTCAGCTATCAGACATCCCAGCAGCAAGCTATTTAAAGTACACACCTCCAGGCTGATTGCCGACCAGCTGAGGAAAACCAGACACATAGGGCCGTATCCAGACCTACGATGGTACGCTGAGCGGTTTGCCCCCCCCCCCAGCGTTACTACGCTAAAGCTACGGACATCCGATCCAGGATCGGGCGTTTACGCAGCTACGCCGGACGACGGGCCTCTGGATCAGACTCATAGAACCCAGACAGGCGATAGTCACACACTGCCTTGTTTAGCTTTACAGCATGTAATAATAGTGATATGGGGAGGGGCTAGTCACTATTACTTTGTATTTGTTTATATGAATGTAGGGGATAATCCTGTAATATGGTCATATAGGGAGCTGTGTCTCTAGGTCATATTAAACTGGATCCTAACTTAGTCATATGCTATGAGATTGGATGCAATTAATGGATGTGTGGTGATCTGCAGTTACAGGGCTGCACTATACATGAATCGGAGAATTTTCACACCTATATTGTACATTGCAATACCAGGTCTCGCCAACTAGTGAACGTAACCCAACCCATCTGTCAGGAGCTGACAAATGGTCATTTCACCTAAGTGTGGAGAGAGAGCAGAATGTGTTCCATTTGGGTAGCACAGGTGTGTGTGCATGTGCAGATCACAAAAGCAGATGACGCCTGATGCAAACACAGAAACAAGGAAGAAATCTGGAATGCGGATTGGGTCCATTTCTATAATGTGTTTGCTTCTGTATGGACAGAAGAGTGGCTGTTGGTGGATTGAGTATTGTTAAAACGTGGGAGGTTGTTGCGGTTTATTACATTATTTTGTGAAGGTGTTTAGGGGTATTTTTGTAATGTGTGTTTGTGAAGGGAGGTATCCATAGGAGATATCACTCTAACGTGTAGTGGCGGGTGTGGGGTTTTGATGTAATGTGTGGTGGTGGTGAGGGGGTAGGTGATGTAATGTATGGTGGTGGTGTTGGCATTGATGTAATGTGTGGGTGTGGTGTTGGATGTTGAGGTAATGTGTGGTGGTTGTGCTGGGGTTTTAAGGTAATGTGTGGTTAGTGGTATGGTGTTTTTATGTAGTGTGATGATGGAGTGAGGTTTTGATATAATGTGTGATGGCAGAGTGTGGTTTAAAGGTAATGTGTGGGTGTGGTGGTGGTGGTATGGTGTTTTGATGTAATGTGTGGTGGCTGTGTTGAATATTGAGGTAATGTGTGGTGGTGGTATGGTGTTGTGATGTAATGTGTGGTGGCGGTGTTGAATATTGAGGTAATGTGTGGTGGTGGTATGGTGTTGTGATGTAATGTGTGGTGGCGGTGTTGAATATTGAGGTAATGTGTGGTGGTGGTATGGTGTTGTGATGTAATGTGTGGTGGCGGTGTTGAATATTGAGGTAATGTGTGGTGGTGGTATGGTGTTGTGATGTAATGTGTGGTGGCGGTGTTGAATATTGAGGTAATGTGTGGTGGTGGTATGGTGTTGTGATGTAATGTGTGGTGGCGGTGTTGAATATTGAGGTAATGTGTGGTGGTGGTATGGTGTTGTGATGTAATGTGTGGTGGCGGTGTTGAATATTGAGGTAATGTGTGGTGGTGGTATGGTGTTGTGATGTAATGTGTGGTGGCGGTGTTGAATATTGAGGTAATGTGTGGTGGTGGTATGGTGTTGTGATGTAATGTGTGGTGGCGGTGTTGAATATTGAGGTAATGTGTGGTGGTGGTATGGTGTTGTGATGTAATGTGTGGTGGCGGTGTTGAATATTGAGGTAATGTGTGGTGGTGGTATGGTGTTGTGATGTAATGTGTGGTGGCGGTGTTGAATATTGAGGTAATGTGTGGTGGTGGTATGGTGTTGTGATGTAATGTGTGGTGGCGGTGTTGAATATTGAGGTAATGTGTGGTGGTGGTATGGTGTTGTGATGTAATGTGTGGTGGCGGTGTTGAATATTGAGGTAATGTGTGGTGGTGGTATGGTGTTGTGATGTAATGTGTGGTGGCGGTGTTGAATATTGAGGTAATGTGTGGTGGTGGTATGGTGTTGTGATGTAATGTGTGGTGGCGGTGTTGAATATTGAGGTAATGTGTGGTGGTGGTATGGTGTTGTGATGTAATGTGTGGTGGCGGTGTTGAATATTGAGGTAATGTGTGGTGGTGGTATGGTGTTGTGATGTAATGTGTGGTGGCGGTGTTGAATATTGAGGTAATGTGTGGTGGTGGTATGGTGTTGTGATGTAATGTGTGGTGGCGGTGTTGAATATTGAGGTAATGTGTGGTGGTGGTATGGTGTTGTGATGTAATGTGTGGTGGCGGTGTTGAATATTGAGGTAATGTGTGGTGGTGGTATGGTGTTGTGATGTAATGTGTGGTGGCGGTGTTGAATATTGAGGTAATGTGTGGTGGTGGTATGGTGTTGTGATGTAATGTGTGGTGGCGGTGTTGAATATTGAGGTAATGTGTGGTGGTGGTATGGTGTTTTGATGTAATGTGTGGTGGCTGTGTTGAATATTGAGGTAATGTGTGGTGGTGGTATGGTGTTTTGATGTAATGTGTGGTGGCTGAGGTAATGTGTGGGTGTGGTGGTGGTGGTATGGTGTTTTGATGTAATGTGTGGTGGCTGTGTTGAATATTGAGGTAATGTGTTGTGGTGGTATGGGTTTTGATGTAGTGATAGAGTGTGATGTGATGTAATGTGTGGTGGTGGTGGTGGTATGGGATTTTGAGATAGTGTGATGATGGAGTGGAGTTTTAATATAACGTGTAGTGGTGGATAGGGGTTCTGAAGTAGTGTAATTACGGAGTGGGATTTTGATGTAATGTGTAGTTGTGGTGTTGGATGTTGAGGTAATGTGTGAAGTGTGAGTGAGGTTTTTTGGTTCTATGGTCTCTTTTTCGCAAGACCATTGCACGGCTGTTAAATGGTGATTGCCAGCAATTGCCAACTGTCTCCAATTTAGGTTGCAGTGGCGGTGTGACTCCCTTGAAGACTTCTATTCCAAAAGGTAAGGCTTCCCCTAGCCCCATCCTTAACCCTTTCCTATCTTTAACCCTCCGTTATACGCACCATAACACTAACCTTCACCTTGTGCCCTAACCTTCCAATTCTTTAGCCCTAACCCTCCATGTCCTGCAGATTAACCTTAACCTTCCACTTAAGCCCCAACGCTACCCTCAGCCCCGCTGCAGCTGCCACAGTCTAATTCTAAGTCCTAACCCTAACTACAGCTGCCACAGCTATTTCAATATAGAGAATGGGTAGAAATTGGTACTCATTCCCAATAAGAATTTTCTCACAGGCGACCATTTTGACATAGCCATTATTCAACCGGTGGCTCAACAATAAAACACAGCACTATCTTAGTGTGCTATGTACATTATGTTGCATGTAATACGACAACTCATCAGTTTCACTTATCCTACAATGTGTAACACTTTACTGCCAAGGAGAACTATCTTACTATTAGATCTCTGGATTAAATTAGATATTGCATGCCCCTTGTTTTGTGCATACTGTGTATCGGGAAATTTCAGATCTATAAATGATCATACTGTAATTGTTGTAAACTTATCAAAGGGCTGGATTCAGACTTAAGACGGAGCTTCAAATTAAGAGAGGAAAGTTACTCCTGGGCTAAACCATGTTGATTTCAGGGGGAGTCAAGTTAATTTTATTCTTTGCATGCAGGGATATATCTTTGAATTGTTTACTGCACACAGATACTGACCAGCGTTACTATCACACTGTTATTTAGACTTGGGATAGGAAACATCACCTCTCAACTCTAATACTGTTTGCAACAGATGAAATATGACTCCCCCTGCTATCAACATGGTTTAGCCCAAGAGTAGCTTTCCTCTCTTAATTTCAAGCTACTTCTTAAGTTACTTCTGGATCTAGCCCAAAGACTGTAGAAGTGAAATAAGCCTACAATATAGAACATAGAAAGTGACGGCAGATAAGAGCCACATGGCCCATCCAATCTGCCCAGTTATTTATTTAAGACTATACTGACACTATACCCTATTTACCGTCAATTTAGTTTGAGATTTAGGATACCCTTATATTTATCCCAAGCATGTTTAAACTGTTCTACTGTATTGGCCTCAACCACCTCAGATGAGAGGTTATTCCACTTATCTATCACCCTTTCAGTGAAGTAATTTTTCCTATACTATACAAACATTATACTGGTTAGTAAAAGAACATCCCAGCAAAACAAGTTTTTACAGAATAGTGCACTCCAATCCAAAATATAATTAACAGTAATTCATCTTTATCCACAACACGATACAAAATATTCAGTTAGTATTTGCTGAAACGTATTGCATATTTTTATCATGTTGTGAATAAAAATGAATTGTTAATGATATATTGGGATGGAGTGCACTATTGTATGGTATGGTATGGTATGGTAGCTTGTTTTGCTGGGAAGTTTTTTTTACTAACCAGTATAATGTTTGTATAGTAATTTTTTAGCACATTTCCTGGTAATACTGAAAATGATCACACTTTTGAAACGTGAAAATGAATGTGTACAGGTTGAGAGGTGTTTTAAGGTATTTTTTTCACATAATGAATTTAATATGCTGCCTTTAATAAAGATAAAATATTTAAAAATGAAAGACCTGATTCAACACTTCACAGCTGCTGCAGAGTCCCTGAACAGGCGGGGGATGTGGCGCATCTAGGCGCCATGTTAGATAGGCGTTGCCGCTCATCCCCCTGCTTTTCAGAGCTGACATTTAGCCAGATCTACTTGTGACAACTGTGAGAGCCAGTGCCGGCCCTCAATACAGCGGCGCCAGCCTGTGCTGTAGGTAGATGCTAGATCCAAGTGGGCTAAAGGACCTCTGCTGATGTCTAGCCAGTCACCTGATCAGAGGGAGGAGTCAGTGTTTCCTCCATTTTCCTGTCCAAAGCACAGCAGTGTGATTATAATATTTATAAAAGAGGAGGGCGCAAGTTTATTTTTTGTAGGGTTGCGCCAGACATGCTAACATCGGCCCTGTCCCTGAACTGGTGCAAATTATTAGCAGGAAGCAAAGGATTGCTATCAGGACTGCTACTGCACCTTGTAGCAGCATTAATCCACCCACTTTCTCATTTGTGAAACAACTCACTCCACTAGTGCAGAGCACACAAAGACAAACACGGATGGATCAGTAACTTTGCTTTTGCCTTTTTGTGCGCTCTCCTTTGAGCACAAGTGCAGTGCTAACACACTCGATGGATTTCAACTAAAATTATGTGTAAGCGCGGTTCTGGATTAGCTAATAAATATTAAACTAGGGTTTGCAGGGTCCAAACCTTTTTAAAGAATACCCGTATGTTAATGTTGCATGCAATTTTATATCTTTCTTAGATTTACATTTCATGGACCATATTCACACTTAAGAATGTTTTAGATTCTTAATTATACACAAAAATTAGCCTGGTGACTCCACTAATGCCTACAAATGCCATAAGACTACCTTTTCTTTAGGTTTGTAGTTTTATGCGTAGGGCAGCTAATTAAGAACGTTTTTGCCTAGCTGTGCCCAGATTTCCTCATTTAAATGGCTTCCTCCACTCAATCTTCTTATCTTCATTCTTAACTTTTCCCGGCACGCCCCTTCATTCTTAAATTATCACAAACCTTCAGGAGATAGGTTTGTAATGGTGATTCAGAGCTGTCCTGTTCTTAAGTTCTACGTAAATTGCGTATATTAAGGTACTATGCATGCGCAGTATATCCCTTCTTAAATATACGCACCTAAAAAGCAGCATTTTCTTAACTATGAATCCCATGTCTTTATTATCATACTCACTTGAGGGTATCTATAGACTCCAGTAAGTTTTGCCATGCTTTTAGTTGATGAGGACAGCATGTGTCCAATGATGCCCGCTAGGGTTCCTCTTCTTGCACAATGATAATTTGGGACAGCATTTTGTACACCTGTCAGTAATTTCATGGTGCTTTCTATTGCTTTACTTTCATAATGACAAGAATCAAAAATTTCCATTCCCACTGTGATGTTAGGAAGAAGGGTTTGACTCCTATTTATTTCATCGATGGCAAAAAGGATTGCTAGGTAATGTCTGTAGTAAGGTTGCGTTATTCTGGAAGTAAATTAAATTATTATATTATAGAATCCACATAATATGATACCCAACAACAAATAACCACAAGCCATGAGAAATTGAGAATATTAGCAATAGAGAACATTCGAAAATACAACAATCGAAAAAGAAATATAATGGAAATGTGCATGTTTCGTAACCTATTGCATTCGAAATAGGGAACGGTAGAAATAGAGAAAATTCGAAAAATAGCGAACATTCGAATTAGCGAAAATTCGCAATTTAGTGGTCGAAATAGAAACTTTCGAAATAGAGATTTTCTAACCGGGGACTGCATACCCAATATTGACTGTAGAGGGTATTTAATATTATGGGAGTCCAATAAGGAGAACATTGCATTGGAACTTGGAAGATGATTAATGCATGAAGCAGAGTTTTTGCAGTTTTTGGTGTCAGATATATGCATACTGTAGTTTGTAAATGTTTTTTTAGATGTATGTGACAGGATTTGGAAACAGGTTGTATGTGGGGAACACAGGATAGTTACACTTAAAGCAACAAGCCTTATGATTAGAGATTATTGCAGTATTATCAACAGAAAAATAGAGACTAAGGACCGGATTCAGACCCCTGCACGTTATCCCTACGTGCAGGGGTCTGTATGACCGCAAGACAGAGGGGAGTGCACGCCCCCTGTCATTCCCGTCTCTCGTGTAGGCTTTATGTCAGCTTACCCTTGGCCTGCATTAACTCTATCGTGCGGATCAGTGGTCCGTATGCCCGCTGATCTGCAGCAATGTGGTAGCCCCCTCCCACGCTGTACAATTTGCATGCTTCCACCTGCCCGCTTTAGCAGAGGGGAAGCACAGCCCATTTACTGATGTTATAAGATCAGTATCCGGTCCTAAGTGAATAACTTTTATTTATTAAGATTGAAATGGCGGTAGGACAGCCAAGATGAAATGGCAGAGAGGCATTCAGTTACACGGGCAACCACAGTTGGAGAGAGATCAGGATAGGCAGATTTGTGTATCATCTGTATACAGATTATACTGATAACTAAATGACTTTATTATTTGTCCATGGGAAGTGGTATAGAAAGAAAAGAGCAGTGGACCTAAAATTGAGCATAGAGGAAGAGCAGGGAGTTGGTTCCTGAAAAGCAAACACTGTAAAAGTGATAAGATAAGTAGGCATAGGCGTATCTATAATGGGTGCAGGGTGTGCAGTGCACACGGACCCCTCAGAACAGGGGGCCTTGTGGCATGCATCCTGCACCCTGGGTGGGCAGGGGAAGGGGTCCATTCAGCATCTATTTCTTCCCTCTAAGATCTTCAGGAGGGAAGAAGTAGATGCCAAATGAGTCCCTATTCCCCTGTGGTGGGACTCTCCCGATTCGTTGGGCGAAAAAGGGGCGGGGACTAACAACCCTGTACGCCCTGTCCATTTTTCAGACAGTCCTGTCTCAGGTAAGGGGGGGGGGCATGTACAAATCCTGCACAAGGGCCCCCTGACTTCTTAAGAAGACCCTGTAAGCAGGATGTGAATCAGGAAAGAGCTGTGTCCTGAATACCCAGGGATTGTAACATTTGTATGATAATAGAGTGGTCAACAGTGTCAAAAGCAGCAATTAAGCACAATTTCCATTTATGTGGTAGTTTATAGATCAACTCCTATTGCACTTTCCATCTTTTGAGAAGGGAGAAGAGTCTGCAGCAATAA
Source organism: Limnodynastes dumerilii (assembly GCA_011038615.1). Taxonomy (NCBI): domain Eukaryota; kingdom Metazoa; phylum Chordata; class Amphibia; order Anura; family Limnodynastidae; genus Limnodynastes; species Limnodynastes dumerilii. The sequence goes on from WWET01000029.1 coordinate 601,155, forward strand.
TACAGCATATTACACATACCCTCCAAGAATTTTTTTGTAGAAAATAGGTACACCTTGGGGCGTCTGTGAAGGGGGTGTGGCTTATCCCGTAAAGGGACATGGCTTAAAATTGCTCTCATTTGGAGATATATGGTGTAAAATCTTATTTTACACCTTATCATATGAGTTAAGCATTCACAGGAGAGGGTCTTGTCACCTTAGCAGAGCTGTAGTAGTCTGTCCTCGCAGCTCTGCTATAGCGATCAGATGCTGCAGGACTGTAAGGTGAGTAAAGGGGAGAGGGAACTGCTGGGTCAGAATCCAGTACAAACCTTTAAAAAGTACTGTACTGTACCTGCTAAATAGGTACAATTGGAGGGTATGATGTTTCTCCAGGCCCCAGTTTTCCCCATCATGTGTCTCCAGCCCCTCAGTTTCACCCATCAAGTCTTCAGTACCCTAGTATCTCATATCCTAATCATGTGTCTCCAGCCTCCCCCAGTATCCACCATCATGTTTCCAGCCCCCCAGTATCGACCATCATGTCTCCAGCTCCCCAATATCCACCATGTCACTACCCCCACCCCCTGAGTATCACACATAATTTAATCAGCCTCCTAGTATCCCCCATCATGTCTCCAGTCCTCAGTATCCACAGTATGTGTCTCTAATCCCCCAGTATCGACCATCATGTCTACAGCTCCCCAATATCCACCATCATGACACTACCACCCCACCCAAGTATCCCACATTATTTCATCAGCAACCTCCCCCCAGTATGCCCCATCATGTCTCCAGTCCTCCAGTATCCACATTATATATCTCTATCCCCCAGTATCCACCATCATGTCTCCAGCCCACCCAGTATCGACAATCATGTTTCCAGCTCCCCGGTATCCACCACGTCTCAGTAACCCCACGCCTCAGTATCCCCACCATGTTTCCAGCTCCCCAGTATCCCCCGTCATGTCCCAGCCCCTCCCCAGTATCCCCATCATGTATCAAGCCCCCCAGTATCCACAATCATGTCACTGGCCCCCTCAGTATCCCCATCGTCTCTGCAGCCTCCTAATTTTTTTTTTTAAATAATAGAAAGCAAAGAAAAAAGTTTCTGTAGTGTAGTGAGTACTTACCTGCCGCGTGCTCTTGCAGGACTCTTTAATTACACTGAAGCTGACGTCATCCCATCAGCGTGAGTGCATAGCCAGACCGCAGAGGATCCTAGTGCCTGGCACGCTCTTTCTCTTTAGACCGCAGAGGAGCCGCTAGTTGCTATAGCGACAAACGGCTTCTGTGCGGTCTAAAGAGAAAAAAGCGGTACTGTACCGGCCAAATCGGTATAGTTGGAGGGTATGATTACATAACAACATACTGAGGCATATCAGTGACTTGGATTGTGATGGAAAAGCTATCTATCAGCTATTAGAAGTTACAAATTATTTATTTCTTTTATTAGAATTATTTTTGTTATATTTGTTCTGATTCACATGGGTTGCAGAAGTTTATAAAATATAAATTATGCATTTTTTAAATGACAGAGAATTGATATAGAGACCTACTGAGGGGCTAATCCAGAGCTGCCCTAACACTAGTTTTAGGTGTAAATTCAGCATTTGTTAGCAATGTGCATGTGCACAATGGGAACGAACAATACACACCTGTGTCCAATTCTGTGTACTCTGGGCTAGTGGAATGAGGTGATTCACTATATAAAAATTAGAAAGTGGCCATTTTACTGCCGCTGGGAAGGCAATAGCAGCCCTGTTTCCTTGCGCCTTATCCTAAAGTCCTGAACCAGCTCAGGGCTGATGTACTGTGAGTGTAAGACGGATGAGATTTTCATTCAATAAAAGCCTCTTTCTTTATAACACAGCCATACTCAACTAACAAATATTAAACATTTTATTTTAAGAATAAAACATGTTTTAAAATGCATTCGGCATACACTACAGATTTTTTTTACGCTGAATACCAGCGTTTTGCTGCACATTTTGGTCAGACATTTTTCGAAATATAGATATTAGTTTTTAAGGTTTTTTTGTTTAAATATAAATATTATTTATTATAATTAAACGCAAAAATGTTACCAACTAAAATTCATTATATAAGAAAAAAAAAGAATATGTATAACGCCTTTAGCCTATGTTCCTATACTTATCTGTTTGAACATCAGAGCAGAATGAGATCCCTCTGGTTAGACTCTATCAAGACTGATATTTGAGTTTCCCAGCAATCCAAATACAAGTGTGTTATGTATAATAGAAGTGCAAAATTGACAATGGAAATGTATTAAAATATTAAATTAATATAAATGAAATTAGTACTAATGTAAATATAGATTAAAAAAAATGTTTTTAAGGTATCATGCAGCACAATGCATAATTAGACTTTCTGTACATTTAGTGAAGCTATTAGTAGGTTAAATGAAACTGCAATGGACCAGCATAGGCTACAGAGTGTTGACCATTAGCAGCTTTCTGGACTTAAACATGCCCTGTGACTGGTAGAAATATTTAGCTATAAATTGTGTGCAAATTTGATTCTGGACTGGGCTCATTTGTAGTAATATACACCTAGTGACAGATCCAGACCTATGGGCACCTTCCAGCGCCTGAGGGCATTACGCCCATCCTCATTGTCATAATGGGGCCCCGAGTCGTAATTTAAATGCCTATCTCTACCTATATGGCAAACGTAAAAGGGGGGACAGCCCCCTTATATGTTACGTACGTCGGGCACTACTCCAGTGTAGGAAAGTTGTGCGCATTCGCACAACCTTCTAGACAGGGGAAGTACACAATCGCCATGCGTACTTCCCCTGTCAGGATCTGGGCCTTAGTGTTTAATGACTTCTTTGACTCCATACCTTCCCTTTCCTCATAATGGGCTGGATCCAGACTTAAGTAAGTGCTTGAAATTAGTTACTCCTGGGCTAAACCATGTTGATTTCAGGGGAAGTCAAGTTAATTGTATTCTTTACATGCAGTGATATATTTTTGAATTGCTTACTGCCCACAGATACTGAGCAGCTTTACTATCACACTGTTATTTAGAATTGGCAAAGGAAACATCACCTCTCAACTCTAATACTGTTTGCAACAAATGAAATATGACTCCCCTGCAATCAACATGGTTTAGCCCAGGAGTAACTAATTTCAAGCACTTACTTAAGTCTGGATCCAGCCTGAATGTAGGAATCACAGCAGTGAGATGCATATGGTTCTGAATTGCTGGAATTGTACATGCCTTTTTGCTAGATGTGTGCAGATAAGCAGATTTACACTACGACATTAGGTGTAAGTTTCAGTCTGTATCATCAGGCTCTCCGTGAGTGGTTTACAGTCTTTTATGATATGAGACCAAAGACACAATGTGATGTACAGTGAATTCGCTTTGCTTGACATATTCTATAACAAGCAAGATACACTATTTTCTCAGTCCCAGCTCCCAGGATTAAAGTACAGTAGCTGGAAATGTCATCTCAGAAATATTTAAAGGTAATGTTACAAATTATAAATGAAAAAAAACAAAAACAAAACTAAAGCATATTCTTAGATGTCAATGGTTAGAGTAAAATGCTGGGAAAGTTTGTCACAGATCACAATTCTATCCCTATGTACCTTGGGAATATGTCTGCTGATTTGCAGGTTAATCTTTCTTACTGCTGAACAAGCAAATATGTGTGAAGTACATAACATACAGTGTGCTAATAAGATCTGTAATACAAGCCCTAGTCATTGAAAACACTGAACGATTACAAAGATAAAGAACTATTCTGTGTACTTACCCAAAACATGTCAGTTCTGTGGGAGACTTAGTAAAGGGGAAATTTGTTGGAGGCGCATAAGTGAACAATGACACAACTGCTCCCAAGATAACATCTCCGTCTACAAAGTAATTGTTTAAGGTAGTATTGCTCAAAACACAGCTGGCACTTGGGTCAAACCCAGTGTAACTCACAGCATCAGAAAAAGTCTGAAACTTTGATGATAATAGCAGCAATAAAAGAGACTGCTCATATAAAAGCACCATGCTGTGTAGCAGTATAATACGATATACAGGTCGACTGGGCAGTCTCAGAAATATATTAACCTTAAATAAAGATAACATTTAGAAATAGTGGTTTCTTTAAAAAAAGACAAAAAAGATTCCAATAAGGAAATGATTCATTTAACACATACCAAATATATTTTTACCATTGCAATAAAACCAAAAAGTCATATAAGTAATATTCAAGATCAATTATTTCACTGAAGAAAGTACAGTTTTTTGGGGGAATTAATGAACATTAATAAAATATAAAGTATTTTCCTATACTCTTTTACAATATACACTATTTACACACCAGCACAAACCTACTAAAAAGCCAGCACTTGGTTAAGACATATATATAGGTAAATTTATATATTTATTTATAAAGCTATGTATATTTTGTTAAGTCTCTCAAGACACCTCCAAAAGAAATTACTAGTTTGAAAGAAATAATAATGGTGCAGAAATATCAACTAGCTATTCTCTAAAGAAAGTCAGCCAACATCTTATTAAGAAAAGCTTATGCTTGTCATTTGACAATAGCAGCTGGTGCTCAGCAAATAGACATTTACATTCTATTACTCACTTTTAATATTTCCATCATATTTTGTAAAGAAGTTATTTTTTGCCTGTGGTTTGAATTATTTTCCCCATTTATTTAGTTATTTATTTCATTGTTGTTGTTAGAGATGAGCGGTTCGGATTATGTGAAATCCAACAGATCTGAATTTTAGGGTTCTTAGTCAAACCAAGCCATGCCTCAGCGGTTCCTCCCCCAAAATTCATATCCCAAATTGAGGCAAAACACCATTTTGCCTCAAAATATCACATCTCTAAGTTCAGATACTGTATAGGGCTCTCGTGGCCTTATACAGAATCTATTTTAATAGAAGAAACAACAACAAAAAAACCCTATACACTATATAAATAAAGCCCCCTCCAATAAATTCAGTTAAAAACAAACAAACATTAATTTGTATTGGCACACTACAGATCCCAGCAAACCCAGCTTGTCATCAATAGCTTGGGCATGCTGGCGCTTGTAGTACTACAGACATCAGAATGCCCTGTGCTGGTTTATCATCAACAGCTTCTGGAAATCTTGAATGAACTCCAGAATCTTCTTCTCCTAGGTTATATATATCCTAGGACAGTGTGGATGGGACGTTCCAATTAATTAATTAATTAATAATAATTAATGGACATGGGGGTAAACACATGCAAATGACCCTGGCTTTTCCAACCCCAATCCTTCTTATTCTAATCTTCACCCTTATCCTCCCCTTCCGTTACCCAAACCCTAACCCTCTCTTTCCATTACCCTAACCTTCCCTTCCCTGCAGCCTGACTATAAGACTCCCTTTCAGAGAAGGTAAGAAATTACATGTTGCCACGATTAGTGTGGGGGCATTTAACAATAAAAGGGACAGTCTAACATGCAGAATGATAATGCTGATACACAGAGACAGATATAGGCATGCACAAAGTGCCTAGTTTTCAATGGACCCTAATGTTAGCTTGCAGGGAGAGATTACAGATAGGGCCACATTATGGCCTCTGTAGTGTTTAGAAGGGTCCATCAGCAGTCATTAGTTTGGGCAACATTATGGGAAGTGTCTCTGTTCTTTCTCTCCTTATACTGAGAAATTAGGTGACCACAACCATTCTTATCACATTTTCCTCATCCCTATCTGGACTTTATAAACTATGCTCCGTCATTCAGAAAGTGCCATACTTGTCTCCGGCTCATACTTGTCTCCAGCCTTTCTGCATTGTATGGTTGATCTTCCAGATTATTGTTCTGGCTCCTTCCTGATAGTTCTTGGTGGATTTCTGATAGTGACCTAGTTTTCCCTCCTAATTCCCTTCTCATTATTCCATTATTTCCCTTATTCGATCACCTGCAAACCATTTACTTTTTCTATGTCAACAGACAACTATTTTGTATGTCTGCCAGGTAAGTGATGTTCATTTGGCTGATTGATTATGTGTCAACAAAACCCTAATGTGTGTAGTTTGCTGCTTGTGGCAGTGAAGCGCTGACTTCAGTTTGCTATACGAAGACACAGCAAATGTCAGCGAGTCGGAAGTGTCCAACGGCGACAGTTTTATTAAGCATAACCCTCTTCTTCCTGCAACCTAAATTACTCCTTCACTAACCCTCTCCTCTCCGAAGCCTAGCACTAACCCTCCTCTAACCATCCTCGTCTCACAGCCTAAACCTAGCTCTCCCCCTCCCCTAACCATCCTTGCCCTGCAGCCTAATCTAACAACTGAATCTTCTTGCCCGCAGGCAAGAGCAAATTGGTCGTCATGGCTGAAGACAAAGGCAGCGTTACAAAGCGGCTTGGACTGAGCTGCACAGGACAGTTCTTGCTGGGCAGAATTTTGAGGCAGCTCGGGATGTACAGCATTGTGAGGTGGCTCTGGCTGGGCAGCACTTTGAGGCAGCTCAGGCAGATGGGTCCTTATGCCAAGGGGCAAGAGCAAAACAGAGTGGTGATTTAGAACAGGAGTCTCATATACAGACTCAGTGGAACTGGCCCAACTGATGGAATACCCAGAGACACAGACTCTAGAGACCAGGCAGTCCATGGCACTGGCTCAAAAGTCTGAATCCTCAGAGATGTAGGCTTCAGAGACTGGACAGCCTGTGAAACTGTCCTTTGAGACAGTGTAGTCTAAGACATAAACCTCTCGAGAACCACCCTGGAAATTGAGGCCTGCACCCCAACAATGACCAATGAAGCATGCGCTCCAGCGGTGGTGACTAGGGTATGCACCTTGACTGTGGCTGCTGGGGTATGTCTCTTGACACTGGTTATACTCCATATGTGGCAAATGGGGTATGCACTCTGACATTAGAAACTGAAGAGCACAGAGGATTAACATCAGAGACAAAAGGGTATAGGAGCCCATCACTAGAGGCAACTGAGGTACGGACCGAATACTAAAAAAAGAAGAACACAGAGGCCAAACATCAGAAGTACATAGGAGCCCATCAAAGGAGGCAGCTGACGTGTGCACCCTAATACTAGAAACCGAAGGGCTGGAGACAGGGAACATGGCATGTGGATATCTGGCAGGGCAGGACTGTACGAAATGTTCTGGGCTGGCACATTACAGACAGAGATTACAGTTCTCATGGTATTTATGGTGGTAGGCACTTCTGCATGGATCTACATTTAGACAGATGCAGACAAGTGCAGAATTACTTACCTTCATACGTTTGGAACAGACACAAAGGTTTGAATCAGATGCTTGCTCCTTTTTTTTGCTTTTACTACCAACTCTGGATCAATCCCAATGAGTTCATTAGTGACCACTTGGGGCAGGTCATGGAAATGTCCACAGCTCTTCCACATTGACTCGGCAATCTCTATTCTCTATGATAGAGGAACAGGGAAGAGGAGAGAGAGTATGCTGAGAAGCAGAACACTGATGGACAGTCACTAATGGCTAGAGAGAGAAATACATATCATATATAGATAAGCTCCGATTTCTGAATACTCCCACCAAGGAGGTGATAATATATCAGTATACTGTTATGAAGTGCGGGTGCCTTGATCAGGGTGCAGAGTCTAACTAGGGCCTGGTTTTCACTAGAGTTCCTGATGGTGGGGAAGCAAAGGCAGAAGGAAGCAGGAGAGTGAAGGTGGGGGAAAACTTAAAACAGGAACAAGAAAAGAGAACTAAAAGGGACTAGCTCTGACAAACAACACAGAAAGACAGACAGGATGAACTAGGGCACACATGAACACTCACATACACAGAAGAGACAGTAGGAGACATTTGGTAATAAGGCTGGAAAACACTAAGAGAGAGGCAAGGGTTAACTGTAGCAAGGGCACTCAGAGATCACAGGAAAAAAATGCTGAGAAAAATAACAGAGTTGGACACAGACTAGAGAACCAGAGCTGTAGCTGTAGCACTGCTGGAGCTTATAAGGGGACTGCTGGCTATTGATTGGCCAGCAGTCCAAAGCAGGGGAAAAGATTGCCTGGAGTCCTGTCAGCAATCACAGCAGCCAGAAGGCCATAAAAGGGAGAAAGGCGCGCCCACTATTAGCAGCAACTGCTGGTAACAGACGTGCAGGCTATGCATGGTGCAATGGCTTGCAGGTAATGATTTCCACAGAGCAACTGGGACAGGATAGCAAGGACAAGATGCACATGAGGTAAGAACTTACATGTCACCATGATTAGAGAGGGGGCATGTAACAGTACCCTCCCCCCCTTCATGAGGAGTTTTAATACCCCTAGAAACTGGTTTCCTAGGGAATTTTTTTTACAGAATTTCATGATTAGGCTAGGTTGTCCGTCCAGTTGTCATGTAACTCTGAAGTGTAGCACCTCAGAAATTGGATATGATAGCCTGAGGATAGGCTCACTTTGATTTGAAGAGCTTGGCAGAACAATCTCAAAAAGCTAACCACAAACTGAGAACCATGATCCGAGACTATGTCCATGGGGAGACCATGGAGCTTGACGATTCGGTTGATGAGGGTTGTGGCCAGCATTTTAGCAGAAGGTAAACCTGGTAAATTTGTGAAGTGAGTCATTTAGTTTGTAACAAAGTCCATGGGCAAATGCATCCATGGACGCTTAGGATTGGCCAAAGGGTGGAGAAGGCCTGAGGGGGACAAAGAGCAAATTTATTGTGTGTGCAACTGGTGCATGAACCCACACAATCCTCTATGTTCTGAGACATGGATGGTTAATGGACCATTCTTTTCAAGAGAAGCAAGGTTTTATGGATCCCTGGATGCCTGGCAGTTTTGGTTTCTGAAAAGACTGCTTTGACAAGATATTTAGGAACAAAGGGCCTGATCCAGACCTACGCCGATGTGCTGTGCTTACTAAAGCACAGCGTATCGGCGTTCATTTTGACCGACACTCCCCCGGCTGAAGGCTCACCTAACTTCAGCCGGCATAAGGAAGGGCCCATACACTCGCACAGGAGCGTATGGCCGCCTAGCCCGCCCTCCTACCCTCATTAAACTAGATCCCCACGCCCACCTACACTAACCTGAACGTAGGGACGCTGGGGGACGTCCCCTCCAGCGTCCCTACGGCGCTGCTTCGGACGCCCGATCCACGATCGGGCGTTGCCGTAGCAACGCTTGGCAACATCTGCCCGGCGCATGCTCAGATCGGCTTTTCAGCCGATCTTATGCTTACGCCTGCCGTCCTAGCGATGGCGGGCGTAGGTCTGGATCAGGCCCAAATAGTTTATGAAAGACCAGGTTGGGTATCAGTTCTGGGTTACCTAGTTCGTACTTGGTATTCAGGTGAATAGCAGGAGCTGGGAGGCCTAATGTAGGGTTTGATCATGGACTAGAGAAAGGAACTTGACTGGACCAGACTTGATTGGGACCAGACTAGACTGGAAATAGACTGGACTGGACTTAGAACCAGATTTAGACTAGACTTGAAACCAGACTTGACTGGACAGAAGGTGGTAGTGGTCTGACACTGGGGAAATGATCTACAGACACAGAGTACCACCAGGAATGCTCTCTGGGAATAGACTGGAGATCCGCTGGAGCCAGGTAACATGTAAGCACAAGTATTGTTCTGGCACTGTTTGAACAGTGCTCAGGGTTTAAATAGTGCGCCCCAGACAGGAATTGGTAATGCATGTCATGTGACAACTGGAAGCAGGATACGATTGGATGACTCAGATCATGTGAGATTTCAAAGATGGCAGCGCCCATGTACTGGGAAATGTTGCTGGTTGGCGCCAGAACATAACTCCTTAGAAAATGGCAAAACTGGGCAGGAGGCTGCCACATGCTGGGAATGGCACCTCCACAGAGGGAAAACATGGGTACAACCTGTTTGTTACAGTCTCTTTTGGCCACCGAAAATATGTGCAGAGGTACAGTTCACGGTCAGGATACATCTGGGATAAGACTGTTCCAGCTCTCACGCCCAAGGCATCTACTTCCACAATGAATAGTAGATAAGGATTCAGGTGCTGGAGAATGGGTGCTGAGACAAAGGCTTGCTTCAGCACTTTAAAGGAGACAACCACTTTCTTGGGCCAGTTACTGGATCATCATCTTTCTTAACGAGATCCAAGATTGAAGAAGGCTTTGATGAAGTAACATCTGTAATAATTTGCAAAGCCCAAGAAGCATTGAACAGCCTTCATATTGGAGGGCTGCACCCATTCCAGGATGGCCTTAACTTTGCCCAGGTTACTAGCAAAGACTTTGGGGGGTGATAGCATAACCCAGGAAGACCACCCATGGCACCTTGAAACCACCCTTTACCAGCTTGGCATAGAGTTTGTGTTCTCGCAACCATGTGAGTACCTGATGAACATGGGAGCAGTGATCGTCCAGGGAGGAAGAATAAATCAGAATGTCGTCTAGCTACACCACTGCAAAGCCGCACAGGAAGTCCCGTAGTACATCATTCATAATGTCCTGGAAGACGACTGAGGCATTACAGACACCAAAGGGCATGACTAAGTACTTGTAAAGCCCAGATTAGGTATTAAAGGCAGTTTTCCACTTGTCCCCCTCACGAATGCATACCAGATTACAGGGTCCCCTCAGGTCTATTTTGGTGTAAATTGCGGAAACTTTCAGCTGGTCAAAGTGGTCTGAAATCAGTGGAAGCGGGTAGATATATTTTACTGTGATTTTGTTCAGTTCATAATAGTCAATACATGATCTGAGTGAACCATCTTTCTTTTCCCCAAAGAAGAAACCCACTGGTGATTTGGAGGGGCTAATGAAACCTTTCTCAAGGTATTCTTGAATATAATCATCCATTGCTTTGGCTCTGGACATGGGGAGGGAAAACAATTTCCTTTTTGGGAGTAAGTCAATGGCACAGTTATAGGACTGGTGTAGTGGTAGTGTGTCTGCAGCCTCCTTAGTAAACACATTTGTGAATTTGGTATACAGCGCTGGTAAGCCTTTCAGTGCCACAGCAACAGTGTGGCTGGGGAGCCAGAGACAGGATGTAAAACATTCAATTCCCCACTTCAAGCAATTTCCCCAGTAACCTAGTCAATGTAAGGGTTGCATTTCTTCAGCCAAGGATGTCCGAGAATCAGCTAAGCCGCAGGAAAACAAATAATCAAAAATTCATTGTGACATGTACCAATAGATAAGTGCTTTGTTTTCATGCTGATGATGCTCCCCAAGAGGGGCTGCCCATCGAAGCATTCAATTCCCCACTTCAAGCAATTTCCCCAGTAACCTAGTAAATGTAAGGGTTGCATTTCTTCAGCCAAGGATGGCCGAGAATCAGCTAAGCCGCAGGAAAACAAATAATCAAAAATTAATTGTGACATGTACCAATAGATAAGTGCTTTGTTTTCATGCTGATGATGCTCCCCAAGAGGGGCTGCCAATCGAAGCCATAGACCATTATGGGCTGTTCAAAGCCTACCAGAGGTATCTTCATTGAAGAAGTCAGATCCTCATCCAAGAAGTTTCCTACAGCTCCGCTATTAATAAAAGCTGTAAGGTGCTGGATCCAAGCCTGATGAAGCAATTCCACCAGGACAATGAATGATTTTTTGGAGGAGATGAAATGAACTCCCAGATGGACCTCCTCCCAATCCACCCAGGTTACTCATTTTCTCAATGGCTTAGCTTTGTTAGGGCAATAACTGTGTGTTGAAAATAAAATTCTCACTCTTTGAAAAAACCCACTCATGGGAGAAACGCGTTAGAGGAACACAGCAGTTATGCTTTTAAATACTCTCCACTGATTTATATCAACACTATTGGCCATATAACTTATATAGAACCTTTGAACAGCCGGTCATCTTAGTAACCATCCATTGGTGAGACTCTTGACTCTAGGATGGGTGCTGGAGCCCAAAGGCTCATACGGAGCAGAAGCTCTGTTACTCGCTTTGCTTACAACAGCTGATACCGCTTGATTGCTATACCACCTCTGGCGAGCGTGTTACTCACACACAGCAAACAGACAGGCATCATACCTCATCATTGCCGTCCTGCCCACTTGTAACATCTTCGTGAGTACTATACTTCTATTTGTCAACATTGCGGATGTTCATCATTGACTGCTACTTATCTGCCGTCCTGCCTACTTGTTTCATCTCCGTGAGTACTATACCTATATTTGTCAACATTGCGGCTGTTCATCATTGACTGCTACTTATCTGCCGTCTTGCCTACTTGTATCATCTCCGTGAGTACTATACCTATATTTGTCAACATTGCGGCTGTTCATCGGTGACTGCTACTTATCTGCCGTCTTGCATACTTGTATCATCTCCGTGAGTACTATACCTATATTTGTCAACATTGCGGCTGTTCATCATTGAGTGCTACTTGTTTTGGAAGCTCAATATCACCTTGTTATATATACAGCTAAAGATTTGATGCATATGTTTGCAACTTTGGAGATCATTGATTTACACTGCAATCATTACATTGGATGTGCCTGATGGCCTAGGATTGTATGAACTGCAGTGAAACACCCATATATAGGTGTATATACCAAAGATCAAATTGCCTTTTTATTGTTAACTACCTTCTCTAGGTGATATCACCTTGATCATGTGCACAGACTTAGCTACTAGATAAATTGCTATTCATGAGCATAATAACAGTCCTATTTCTCCAAAATCTGTGGTAATTTGTTACTCATAAGCCAATGTATGTTTTATCTGTGGAGAAGTGTTATATATCTTTTTTCTGAGAATTTCATATTAAACCATTTTTTACTGTATTAAAAAACATATATATTGACCATTTGATCAGCACTCTGTCATCTGGATATTTTTGTTAGGGCAATGTTCAACCTTGTGATCCCAACCCCCACAGTAGAGGCAAAGACCCAATGCCCATCGTCAACTTTTCTCCTGTTTGGAAAGGTGGTAGGAACCTATCTGCTTAGGTTCCTCATCAGGCGTAGCTGGGGAGCTGGAACTGGCGTGACAAAGGAGAAGTGGTCCTTCTTGAGACGTCTCTACCTCAGACTTTGGTCCACTTTAATGGAGAGATGCATGAGATTCTCTAAAGAATCAGGCAGGGTAATGGACTAAGGCATCTGTAACTGTTTCAGCAAGCCCCAGACGGAACTCCCTGCAGAGAGCTGGGTCATTCCACTGGTTTTCCTTTGTGTCTGAATTCAGCAAAGTGTTCCTCTATGGATCTTTGACCCTTGCAGGTGGAATGGAGCTTGGTTTCAGCGGTAGTGGTGCCAGGAGACAGATAGCTTTGAAGAATGTTGTCACAGACTGCCATACTGGATGGTCATCTAAGAGGCTAAATGCCCTGGCTTGCAGATCTCCCTGAAGAAGTGAGATCATGAACCACACACGCTGTTGTTCACTCCTGGATGAGTGTGGACTCAGATGGAAGTAGAACACGCAGCTGAAACTGCAGGAACTGACTGTGGTCACCAGACAAACGGTCTGGGAGGTTCACTTTCGTATCCTCAGTGGAAGGGATGGGGCTCAAAATCGCTTGCAGGGCTCAAAGTGCTGCAATAATCTCCTCTTGCATCTGGACTTTACTAGTCAATATTTGAAACCTCTGAATGCTAAAAGAGGGAGGTGTGTTGTGAGCACTGTACACCCACCTATCGCAGAAAGTAGCAGGGTCGGGTTCATCAGTGTTGATCCCTTGTGAGAGGGCTCATTTTCCCCTATGAAATGAAGAGATAGGGTACTGTGTAAGGAATCCGTAATACTGCTCCTCAAAAACCAAGAAAATAAAGTTAGAAGGTACTAGGTATGACAAACAACACAGAAAGACAAATGGGAAGAACTAGGGAACGTATGCACACGCACAAGGACGAGACATCACAGGGTTGACACACATTGTCAACCAGAGAAACGGTCTAGCAGGGCCAGATTAACAACGGGGCTAATGGGACTACAGTCCCAGCCCTCCATCTGAAAATAGCCTCTAACTGCATATCTCCAGACCTCTTACTGCAGTGCTTAAAGATGAATGTCAGGGACTGCATCCTCTTCAAAAGCATACCATATAGTGTGAGCCCTTGATAATTTTCAGCCCCAGACATACATGGTCCTCAATATGGCCCAGCGGGCTAGGCAGGGACAGGAGAAGACACTGGGTAATAAGGCTGGAAAACAATGAGGGATAACACTGCTGAAGCTTATAAGGAGATTCCTGGCTATTGATTGGCCAGTAATCCAAAACAGGGGCCAGAAGGTCATAAAATACAGAGGGAGAAAGGCACACCCACTATTAGCAGCAGTTGCTGGTAACAGACATGTGCAGACCATGCATGGTGCAATAGCCTGCAGGGAATGATGCTCACAGAAGCATTGGGACAGGACAGCAAGGCCAAATGAGGTAAGAGTGATGGCATGTAACAAACACCATTATGCAACATTTGGGGTCGGATTTACTGAGCTGTGGGTTTGGAAAAGTGAAGATGTTGCCCATAGCAACCAATCAGATTTTAGCTGACATTCTCTATTATGTA
>WWET01000029.1:630114-664236 GCA_011038615.1 Limnodynastes dumerilii
GGGCCATACGCCCGCACAGGGGGAGTGCCAGGGTAAGTGAACGCCGATACGCTGTGCTTTAGTAAGCACAGCGCATCGGCGTAGGTCTGTTACAGGCCCATTTCCTCTAAATCTACCACCTTCCAGTTTATATTCATACCCTCGTGTTCTATTGCACCATTACAGCATACTAGGTGAGGTCAAACCAATGACCTACAAAATGGCATTACTACTTCTTTCTTTCTGCTACAAATTTTTTTCCCTGTGCAACCAAGCACCTGACTATCTCATTGCTTTGTTACATTGCTTGGGTACCCTTAAGTCACATGTAATAGTAACTCCAGGATCCCTTCCCTCATTAGTAGTTTCAACTATACTGTAGTAGATTCCACACTGTTCCAAACTGTTCAAAAAATATTTGCTGCCATGATATGCCTGCCCACAAGGTGGCGCTATGCAGAATTATAAATGGGAGTCATTTCGGTAAAGATCGTTTGTCAGTACATTTTGACATTTTCTACAGACATTGGGCCTAATCCAGACCTACGACCGCGAGCGCCCGCGAGCGTAGCGTATGTTCGCCCGGGCGTATAAACTTTCACGCCCATGACACTCCCATTGATTGTACCAACTTACAACGGCTGAACCCTACCCTAACTTTTTCAAGCGTCCGTGCGAATTTTCGTACCGATACGCTGGTCGTATGGGGCTTAGCACGCCCATACTGTACAATTTAAGTGGCTATCCCCGCCTCTGTGTAGTAACTCGAGCGTCTGGACTCTTGTCGTACAAAACGCACGCCCCTTGTGCGAAAAATACGCTGAAAATACGCTCGCTGTACGCTGATGTCCTTTGGACGACCGGAAGTTGTCATACTGCACATGCGCAGTGCGTTTTTTCTCCCGTTTTTACGCTCCCGACCGGCGTACGCTCGCTTGCGGCCGTAGGTCTGGATCAGGCCCATTGAGTCATTTTTGGTCTTTTAAAAGTAGGATGATCCTTTAAAAAGTCATATAATGCAATATAGAACAAACTGATAAGATTTTGAAATGATCCAAAGATTATTGTGTGATTGGAATTATAATGATTAGATAACCCTCCAGTTTGTGTACCCTGCAGTATCAATCAGATACTAATCAGGCCAATAGGCCAATCAGAGACCTAGGACCTAATTCACACTTAAGAATTCTTATGATTTTAGGTGCGTATATTTAAATATATTTAAGAACGGATGCACTGTCATGCGTAGTAACTTTTATACGCTATTAGCGTTGGACTTATGTTTGCACATTCCGTGCTTATACACTACGAACTTAAAATCTGTAGGTTCGTAGTCACATGCGCAAAAATGGGCGTTCCATGAATAATGAACTCGGCAGATCCGAAGATTTGGGTGGAGAGAAGCATTTAAAGGACCAAATAAAGGTGCGGTTATGCAGTTAAGTTCCTAAGTAGACGCCCTACGCATTCATATGCGAACCTACAGTTAAGGGAGCCCTATGGCACTCGTAAGTCACATAAGAACCTGAAAACCGGGGAGTTTCCTTGCTATTAGTTGCGTATATTTAGGAACCTATCACATTCTTTAGTGTGAATCAGGTCCCTAGTTCCTTATTTAGAACATGTGGTATTTCTTAAAATGGTATCTATTCTGGTAGGATTATTAATAATATTGCTAATTTAAGAAACATTTTTTAGCAAAATCTGTTAAAACTGTGGAGATAATATAAATAGAGTATTGCTCGAGGGAGTTAAGAACTGTTATGTGGCTTTATACAGATAGGTATAAGACTGAACAACTGAAAGAATAATTGTGGTGCTTTCACTTTAATTTGTTTGTAAATTGTTTTATTGAGGTCATAAAATAGTACAACAGGTCCACAGAGTCAAAGTGCGACATACATTCACACCAAGCTTACACATTTAAACATGGTAAAGGACAACTATTGTAGAAAGATAAACAAGTTAGTAGAGACCTGATATATCATTTTAAAATTTTATGGGGGGGGGGGGGGGAAGAGGACCCGGGGGGGGGTGAGAAGAGGACACGGGGGGAGGGTAGTTGGGTGAGAGAGAAAAGTGTGTTGCTACCTGGCAAATGAGGGAAAAGCGGGATCAAGGAGAGCCCCTGCCTTTACCACAAACAGATTCTAGTGGGTTGTAGGAAAAGGAATAAAGTTGGGAAATGCACTGCCAGCACCCGGGAGCTAAACCAAGGAAAAGAAAGAGACTAGAAATGGTCTTGATTGTCACTTACTGGTGAGGGTCTAAGTCATTTGGGTTGGACTGCAATAACTCAGAATAGAGGTCCGTGGACTTGAATTCCAACCAGTAAAACCAGATATCCCTGAATCATTCATAGCCCGTCCCAGGGTCTGAGGTCAAGTCGTCCATATCTAGGTAGAGGTAGAAGTCTGTCCACATTCTCGAATTGTGGGTGGATGGGGGCACTTCCAATGCAGTGGGATAAGGGCTTTGACTGCATTGCTGAGGTGCCTCAAGACAAAGCACTCATGAAGGTTGAACAGCCAGAAGAGGGGTCCAGTTTGTACTGATTCCCTTTAATTTCTTAAAGACCACATATATGCAATCTACATAATGAAACGATACATAGATTGTATAAAATAGTTACTACACATGCGTAGTAGCTAGTATCAGGAAATTAAGGATGTATGTGGATCAAGTACGGGGTTGTGAATCCGGCCCTAAGTGAAAATATTGTGTGAGAATCCACCTTTGGGATCCTAAAATTGTTGGTGTTCTTATACTCTGAGACTATGAAAAAAGACTACTGGTAGCGCGCACCTCATATATTATATGTACACATTACATATACATACATACAGTCTGTGCAAAAGTTATTGGCAGGATTTTGAAAAATATACAGAAATACTGCAATCTAAGAATACTTTCAAAAATACCAAAATACAAAGAGAATTAACAAGATAAATCTAAATCAAATCAATATTTGGTGTGACCACCCTTTGCCTTCAAATCAGCATCAATTCTTTTAGGTACACTTGCATAAAGTCAGGGATTTTGTAGAAATCTAGGACCTGATTCACACTTAAGAGAGAATTTGCGACCACACCTAAATATACGCATGGACGAGATACGAAAGAGCAATTCAGAGATGCTACAAAATGAAGTTAACCACAAACCCAGTCTCGGGATTGCCACATATGGACCGTTCTCTAGGTGCATGGTTTTAAGTGTGGATGTGTTATTGTGATTCACACGGAGGCCATCTAGTTACCTTAGCATTCACTCAAACGCAACTAAACGCAAATGTTAATAAACGACTCAAAACGTCTTTGTATTTATTTCAACACTATTATCTGACTATTATCTGACTATTATCTGACTATTATCTGACTAGTAAATTAATTTTGTGATTCTTTTTTTTATTAATATAATAATACCACATTGTAAGTTTAACCATTAAGGTGCCTTTGAGCAACGAGCAACCTGTGTAATGTATGCTTGTTGCTATTTATCTTCTTTTTAACAATTATTGTTTTTTTTTAAATCTACTATATTTGGTATTTTTTACTCAAATGTTTTGAGTAAACAGTGTTTTAATGTTTTCTTTTAACAAAAAATATAAAAGTTTAAAAAATGTTAAATATTACATTTAATGTAAATAGAAATTAATTCTAAAGTGTTAAAGGTCTAATGGCTTTAAAAACATATAAACAATATGCATAGGCAAGAACCATACTATATGTAAATCAATTTAAAATTGGTAGGGGGTTACTTTATCTTTTGCCTCTGTACGGTTGCTTCCGCAAGGCACTCGCACTTGTGAATCAGTCCTAACTTAAGAGGAACATTAGTAGTCCGTGTGCAGCTCATTTGCATTGAGTCTTGACCCTCTAGCCAGGCATGCAGGACTTATTCCGTGTCGATGCGTGCATCAGTCCTAAGTCAGCTGTTCATGTATGTGAATCAGTTGGCCATGGTTTCCGTGCGTATGTTTAAGATCTGGCCATGTGCAGTACATACGCTCATAAAAATACGCACAGATCTTCTGCACTTTCTTAAGGGCAAACACGGTCCATAGTCAGGTGTATGACTAATTAGTCATGACAAACAGGTGATAATGATTTCCATTTTCATATGTAAGTTGAAACACAGTCATAACTCTGTCAAAAGAAAATATGTATATGAGACATATAGTCCACGCTGCGATGGGCTGCTTTTAGAAATAGTGACAGCCGAAAGTTCCTTTTCAGCTATCTCTATTTCGAATATGCAGCCTTTTTAGAACTTTTTTTTCTGAATGGGTGAGTGTGCCGATCTACATACTTATTCATTCATTTTCGCAGGAACGGCCGCTGACAGCTCCGGAGAGGTGAGTAACCTCTCTGGGGGCTTTTAGTTTTGGGGAGGTTAGGGTCAGACTCTTAGGGAGGGAGAGTTTGGGTTATGGCCATAGAAGGAGAGGGTTATGGTCAGGCTGCGGGGAGAGGGAGGGGTCTTAGAGTTAGGCTATAGAGAAGGGAGGGTTAGGGTCAGGCTGTGGGGAAGGGAAGGTTAAGATTAGGGTAATGGAAGGGGAAAGTTAGGGTTAGAATTAGGGAAACAATTGGGGTTGTTTTTCCTCTTTCCTGTCTGAATATCACGTTCAGTGCTCCAGGGATCTATTGCTATGATCATCGAGGCGAAACCAGTTCAGAATTGGCTGGGAAAGAACAGCTCGACATAGGGCTGTTCACAATGGAGACCCCAACTCGTTCTGATTTGTATCATAAAAAGCAATTAGTATAGGGAGACTGTGTGGAAATTTAAGAAGTTGAAAATTTGTCCAGTAAAAAGGGAATTTAACAGACAATAATGCAGCAGCCTGTATTCATATAAATCGGAGCATAAACTTGCAGTGCCAATCAGATGGAAAAACAGAAACCACTCCAATAGTTTAAAGGCTCATATAAAGTTTGTCCCACATTTAGTAAAGAGACACCTGTCCATATAAAACAAGTTAAGCCTCTCCGTGTCTGAGTAATCAAGCAATAAATGAACCCAATATGTTAGCGGCACAGCACTGGAAGTGGTCTTACAACTACTGCGGGGGAATAGAAACGTCCAATTCAGGAGCAGTGTAGAATGCCTGTTTTCACTTAAGCTGAAGTCTGTGGGAATAATGGCCCAGATCCCGATCTATGTACGCTAACGATTTTACGCTAACCGCTGACGTAAAATCGTCCATTAGTATTTACTGAACATGGGCTCAGCAGATGTTATGCCATGTAACTCTGAACGTACGTGCCATCAATATAACTATGAACAAAGGGGCAGGTTCATCCATATGACACCCGTAGTTACGTTTAATAGGCAGAGGGAGGCATTTAAGTTGTACAGTAGGGGCCGGGTTAGGCTGTTACGTATGTGAATCCATTACGTACGTCAATACTTATGCTTTGAAAAGTTAAGGTAGGGTTTGGGAAGGGTAAAACAGCCAAAGTACTACGAGCGAGGGGAATGCCTAGGGGGGTGCATAGAACATACGCTAGTGTTAATACGTTACGCAATGAAACGTAACAAGCACTTAGGTCTGGATCTACTCCAATGTGCTGAATACTGAATGCCTATGTTTTCATATGATACATTGATGGCGATTCACCTGCTGCAATGTCCTCTACTTCATCCATTAAAAACGCTCCCAATAATTAAGTGCTGGTTATAATCGTGGCCAGGGTCCTCCACGCTATGTGCCTGATTCACTGTTGAGAATATGCGGGGTTTAGGTGCGTATATTTAGGAAGGGATATACTGCGCAGGCATAGTAACTAGTAACTAATATATGCAATCTACGTTGGACTTAGGAACGGGAATGCTGTGAATCACCACGAGGAACCTAATGCCGCTAGGATCGTAGTAACTTACGAAGGAAGGGGTGTGCCAGGAATAATTAAGTCCACAGATAAGAAGATTGGGTGGAAGGAGGCATTTAAATGAGCAAATCTGGGTGTGGTTATGCAATAACATTCGTAATTAGACACCCTACGCACACAGCTACGAACCTAATAATAATAATAAGGGAGTGCTGTGGCATTCGTAAGACTCTTAAAAACCTAAAAACTGGGGACGTGTCGTGGGAGTCACCTTGCTACTTGTTGCATATATTTAAGATCCGAACGCTTTCTTAAGTGTGAATCCGGCTCTATGGTAGCTGATTAAGTTGGGTCATCTTAAATAAAAAATGTTTTTTTTTTAATGATTTGTATTAACACAGTTACAACTAAAACATGATCAGCTGTGTAGAAGGCTTAAAACTAGAAGAAGAACAGTCAAACTCTGCTACAAAGGTGAGGTTGTGGAAGACAGTTTCATGTCACAGGTCATACACCATGTCAACACTGACCACAGCAACAAGACACAAGGTATACTGCATAACCAAGTCCTCTCCCAGGCCAAGATTTCAAAGCAGATGTGTTTCAAGTTTCGCTGTTCAAGCTCTTTTGTAATGGGCAACGTTGATGACCGTAGATGCAGTGGTCAACCAAGGAAACTTAGTGCAGCAGATTAATTTAGGCTTACTTCCCTAAGAAATTGCAATATGCCCAACAGTGCCATCAGCTCTGCACTGCCATAAACCTAGGTGCAGCCATCTACTGTTTGGTGAAATATTGTAAAGTAGGTGGCTTTTCTGTGCTAGTAGTAAACCTGAATCAATGTAAAAAAAACCCTATGCCCCTGCGGCTTCCGGATCACTGCTTGGCGGAGTTTTCCTGTGGTCTCCGGCACTCTGTTCAGTGATGAAGGCTGAAAACAGGCTTTTTCCTGTTGAGACTAAGACTGGGCTGCACATTGGGGCCTGATCCTGCCTCCTGTGCTGCTGAAGCTCCCCTGCACCACCTATATGGGCTGAGCTGGCGCCAGCTGTCTGAAGGGCTGCAACACAACAGAGACTGTCCCCCAGTAAGGAACTGGCCTGATCTTTTCCAATTGGGCTTAGGATAATAGGGGCTTTTGGACCTTTTTCCTTCATGGCGCCACTGTCAATTTGATGCTTAGGTACCATTCTTTTGCCTACCTTACCTCGGCCCAGCACTTTCCCTCCCTACTTCAAAGAGTGCTTTCCCTTGGAAAGATAACTAGTCCTGATCTTGGCTCTTCACATGGTCCCCACAGTGCTGTCCAATACCTTAGTAAATATTTGAAGAGTCATTACTAATTCACGCCACCAGAGGGAGCCAATCTCTTGGAAATCACCTTTGACCTGAGTATTCATATTCAAGTTCTATAACTCTCCCACTGCTTGTAGTATCAGTTTTCAGAGTTCTTAAGTGCAAACAAATTTCTGTACTAGCCCTTCCCTAGTATAGGGGGGACCCTCCCCCCCTCCCTACCATGTAAGACACTATGGACATGACCCTGTTCTGTTAAGGTGAAACGTACCTGATGACCTCTCTGCCTGCAATTAATCTGTTAATTAGTAGCTCATTCATGGCTGCACTGCATCCCACCTATACGCTTTATCTGAATACCTTCTTGCAGCAAGATGCCTACAAAACCCAAACTCTCTGCCTCTCAGTCGGACATTACTCCTTTCTTTAGTATCACTAACCCACCTGCCTTTTAGAGTGACCCCCCCATCTTCCCTGGAGATTTGCTAGACATGTCTGAACGCCCTTCTCCTGCCTTGGGCTCAAGCCCACCTCCACTGGCCTATAAAGATATTGGCAAAATATTAAGATGCCTTGACTCCATTCCTACCAAACAAGACATCTTATACCAAGAGAACCACGTTTTGGAAAAACCACATACCCAAATGCTCTCACTCCAAGTGGATATCTCCCAAATAGCCTCTAGGCTGATGTCGGTGGAGGTCACACAGGCAGATCATACTGAGAACATTACTTAACAACATGCTATCATAACCGAACAATCGCAGACTATATTGGAAGT
Organism: Limnodynastes dumerilii; assembly: GCA_011038615.1. NCBI lineage: Eukaryota > Metazoa > Chordata > Amphibia > Anura > Limnodynastidae > Limnodynastes > Limnodynastes dumerilii. The sequence goes on from WWET01000029.1 coordinate 638,005, forward strand.
CCAGTCTCACCTTGAAGATCTAGACAATTGAGGCAGACGCAATAACCTTAGGGTCCGCGGAATACCTGAGGAGATCCCAGCTAGCAACATTGAGGCGGCCCTGACTAAAGTATTCAACGACGTCCTGGAAGCCCATCCTGATAATATTATTGTTTTTGAAAGAGCCCACAGGGCAGCCTCACAACATCATATGCCGCATCCACTACTATTTGAAGGACATCCAGTCCAAATATTTCAAGACTTATCCTGGCAAACCCTACAGAAACGTAGCCAACTACGCCCTGTCACTGAAGTGCTCAGGAAGCACAAAATCAAATAGCGATGGGGATTTTCTTTCAGTATTCAGGCCAACTATAAAGGGAAATCTGCTCCTTTACGGAACCTCACAGGTCTTCCATACTTCTGCGACACTCTGAACATCCCGCAACTCACTCGGCCGGAATGGAATCATGCCCAGAAGACTATGGATATCACATAGATTCCACTTCAACCCAGCTGGCAAACAGTGAAGTGGCAAAAGCAGAAACCCACACCTCCGACTTGATCTTTGCATGTCAGCAGCCCAGCGGTTACCTCTTCTAACAAATCCACAGTCCTCCTTCCAGAGAGTTAATGGCTGCACTCTCCTACTAAAATCACCCTGGCTCCCCTGCCTGAGATCCAGCTTACAATGCTACTAGATTCCAGCAATCGGCCACGCAAAGCCTGCTTAGCCGTCTGACCTCTCTCTCAAGTGCGTTCTCTTAACCTTTTGCAGATAACCCTATGGACACTTGAAGGACTAATCCTGTTCATTGTTCAGGTTTCATAGCTTTATGATTTGTATTATGTAGTTGTTCCCACCTTATAGGATTGACAGATCGAATATTACAATCTAATAATGTTATTTACTATATGAGGTCATTAATTAGTTAGTTTCAACCCCTGTTTTTTGTCCACTGGCACTTTGTCTGCATGTGGCTACACCGTATATAGCCTTATTGCACAGTCATATTTTTCTTAAAGTCCTTCCCTACCCCCTTCTAACACCCTTAGTGTCCTGTGACCCCTATTCTCTGTTCAAGTTATTTACTTGTATTGGATATGTAACTTTCACCCCCACCTTCTCCTTTGCTCGGACACCTCCTGCTCACAACCATCTACCTCCTACCTGGCCTTCCACCTTAGCCAGGTTTCACGTCCCAACCAATCTTACTCCCCAATTAGTAGATCTGGGTCCCACTTCTATGCCTCTATATTACCCTATCCATGGCAGCCCTTAAACCTGCACCCAATCCCAAGTCACTATCGCATTCAAAAACCCATCTTAACCTACTGTCTATAAATGCAAAAGGCCTTAACTCCCGAGAGAAACGTTCCCACCTTGTGGATATGCTCTGTTCAATGAAGACGGAAACATACTTCAAAAAAGGTTCAGCCCCCCCTTATCTAGCCATTACTACCCACAGGTGTTTAGCAATGATTTCTCTCTTAACAAAAGGAAGGGGGCAGCAATTTTATTCTCTAGGGCTATCCCACTCACTGATCCTGTATCTGTTCTGCTGAGGGATGGACGTGGTGTTCTGGTTAAGTGTAAGCTTTATAATCAATCATATACGTTTGCTAACCTTTATTTCCCCAATCAGGACCAACCCAGATACTTCGTGCACATCCAAGAGATTGACAATCACAAAGAGAGTACACTGATTGTAGGAAGTGACTTCAACTGGCCACTAGAACAACACATAGATACTACCACTGGTTCCTCCAGATGCTCCCTGCACGTTGCTAGAAAGGTAAGACAGATCCTGTGCGAGCACCAGCTGGCCGACTCTTGGCGCATCTTGCATCCCCAAGACCGTAACTACTCATCCTTTTCCCACCCTAGAAACTCTTATTCTAGAATTGATTATTTTCTAATTTCACATGCTGCTCTTCACCTCATCTCCACTGCTAACATAGACCATATCACTTGGTCTGACCATGCGCCCATCACCATCACCATAACCATACCCGTCCCTCAGCCAAGAGCTGGGTCATGGTGATTCAATGAAACACTTCTCCAAGACCCCTACTGTAGGAGCCAAATTGAGGCTGCTATAGCTGACTACTGGGAGTTTAATAATGTAGGCAACACTTCTAAGGTAGCGGTATGGGAGCCCACAAATGTGTGATTAGGGGCATCTGTATTAAAATCGGGACATATCTTAAAAAGCAAAAAGAGGCCCAAAAGACCCAATTGCTTCTTAAGATCCACCACCTCGAGTTGGCCCATAAAGCTACCCTTGACAGGGTGACGCTAGATGAACTTTCCTCAGCTTGTGCCTCTCTGACCACCCTATGCAACGACCACCACAAATTGGCTATGCGCCAATGTAGATATCGATATTTCCAATAGGGAAATAGACCCAGTAAAATGCTAGCCAGGGCACTGAGGAAGCAACGGGCCCAGGGGTTCACCCCCAAAATCAAGGACCACAAGGGCACTCTGCATCATGACACTCCCAGCATGGCTAATAATTTTAGGGAATACTATATGTCTCTTTACAACCTTCGTAGTCCTTCCACTCCAGATGAGATTGCGGCTCAACAGCAAGAAATCTCTGAATATCTTAATAACTGCTCTTACCCCTCACTCTCTCCAGAGGCCTCTTCCACCCTTGAGTTCCTCTTCACTTTAGTGGAACTGAAGGACACCATCAAAACATCCCCTAATGGTAAAAGCCCTGGCTCCGACATTTTCTCCATTTCCTATTATAAACAACTCAAATATAAACTAGCGCCCAAACTCCTCAATGCCTTCAATAGTAATTCGGACCAGACTAAATTTCCCCCCCAATCTTTAGAGGCCCATATTTCAGTCATCCCCAAGGAAAACAAAGACCCAACTCAACGCTCCAGTTTTAGGCCTATTCCCTCCTTAACATGGATTTGAAGCTATTCGCAAAACTACTTGCCAATCGCCTCAAATTACACCTCCCTAACATCATACACCTAGATCATGTTGGATTCATCCCAGGTCGGTAAGCATGAGATAGCACCACTAAAACAATTAATATTCTTTACCACCTTTCCCAAACAAAGACCCCTGCCTTACTGCTCTCCACTGATGCAGAAAAGGAATTTGATAGGGTGAACTGGGGTTTTCTGAGGGGTGTCCTCTCCCACTTGAAGTTAGGCCTCACTTGCACTCACCATATTCTAGCCCTTTATGATAAAGCATTATCAGTCTACCCATTTCACTTCATATCCTTCATGAAGCAGAACATGGCTAATTAGATGGCCAATTTACTCTGAATCTATTTTTCATATAAGTCCAGAACACGATCCTCATATTTTATATGATGTTTTATGCATGTGTGGTTTCATCACAGAATTATTGTCTTAATCTTTAGATGCTGATTGTCAGCTTACTCATTCTGACATATTAATTCCTATTGTGAGTTTTCTTTTGGTGTTATTTAAATAAATTATCTAATATTCTCATAGCGCTTCCTTCTTTCTTTACTATGAATCATAACAATTAAACAGGAACCAAATAAGAGCAGGAACATGTGGCAAGCTAAATGCTATAAGCGGCAGCGAGTGTATGACTATTTACACCTATTTATCAACACACTAGCAGAGTTCACACCTCCAGTGAACTGACTGGTGTTCTGGCTGCTAGAGAACAGTCAGAACGCTATATTATTATTATTATTATTATTAATATTATTATTGTTAATAACGTTTATCTATAAGGCGCAACACAATATCCGCAGCGCCATACAGAGGCAATAGCAAAGGCAATAGTTACATATACAATACAATAATTAACAGTGGGTATAAAAATATGAATAAGGAATACAATATGTGTACAATGCAAAAATAAAATACAGTAAAAAAATAACGGAACAATATGTAAGGAGAATAAAGATGCTGGATATGTGTGTAGGAGCAGACGAATAAGGAGAGAGATAGACAGTAGAGAGAAAAAGGTGGGAAGTGATGAGGACAGGGTAGAGGGATGATGACAGGAGGGAGGAGGACCCTGCTCATAAGAGCTAACAAGCTAAGTGAGAGAGTGTAAACAAACAGGAGACACAGGGATGAAGATGGGGAGGGCAGGTAAGTTTAAGTGGCGGAAGGGTAGGCTAGCCTGAAGAAGTGGGTTTTGAGGTAGCGTTTGAAGGATTAGAGGGTGCTGGATTGCCTGATAGGATGTGGTAGATTGTTCCAATGGAGAGGGGCAGCCCGGGAGATATAGAGAAGTACATGCTAGCCAGAAAGAGGGAGAAAGTGGTGATTTATCATGCTTACTCATTTTCATATTATAATTTGAATCAGACATTAATACAGTTATTATTTTATATTTATTTACAGTTTAACTTACTCTATATTATTAAAATTCTTTCTTTTTCTCATCTACATTCTACATTATATTGAATAACCTTTTTCCCAATCAGGTGCTCCCTAGTGTTTAAATCTGGTCTTATCATAATAATATAACACTTGGGGATAAATATGCAACTCAAAAGTCCACTACTGGAAGCTAAAATGGCAAATATTTCTACAGCCACCATGTATTTTCCTTTCGTGCTCAAATATGCTGGAAAAAAAGACAGCCAAACACTGCAAAAAATAAACATACTGAACGTTATGTGCGTGGCCTCATTGAAACTGTCCGGTAATTTTCTAGCTAGAAAAGCAACTGTGAAGCTCAGAGCAGCTAAAATTCCCATGTAACCCACAACACAGTAAAATGCAACAGCAGATCCCTGATTACATTGCAAAGTCATATAAACAGATCTTTCACTTGTATCTAAGTATGGAAATGGTGGATTGAGCAAACACCACATTAAGCATATTAGAACTTCACCAAATGAGCAAAGACAGACTAAATATGTAGATACCCAGGATCTAAGCCATTTTCTGGATTCACTTCCAGGCTTTGTAGCATTAAAAGCGATAACAACAGTTATGGTTTTAGCCAAAACTGAAGAAACAGCAATTGCAAAAATAATACCAAAAGCTGCTTGTTGTAATAGGCACATAATAGGACTTGGTTGTCCAATGAATAATAGAGCGCACAGAAAGGACAATGTTAGAGAAAGAAGAAGAATGTAACTTAGATTCCTGTTGTTCGCTTTCACTATGGGTGTGTCTCTGTGTTTAACAAAAATAGCAAAAACTCCAACAGCAATGATGGCGAGGAGAAGAGTAAAGAAAGACAGAGAAATGCCCAGAGCATCTTCATATGAAAGGAAGTCTATGGTTCTGGAGATACACTTGTCTCTCTTCTCGTTAGACCACTTGTTTTCTGCGCAGTTGATACAGTTCTCCATATCTAAAATAAATAGATACATGACATTAGGAATATATGGAAAAAAACTTTTCTAGCAATGTATATTTACCATTATCATGCTACTCAGCTATACCAAAATATGTAGCATTTTACTTTTACAATTACAGAGCGATCCTCATTGGACCTCATTGTCCTTCTGCAGTTTGACTCTTCCTCAGTGCACAGGCGGTGGCCAATCATACATATGTAGAAGAAGAAAAGACTTAAGCTGCAGAGATCACTGTATAAGAGTACTGTATATGTAAATGAGGCTGTTAGGTCAGTGTCATTCAGACAGAGCAGCACAGAGGAAGGAGAAATAAGGAAAAGAAGACAGCAAAGGTAAGTCAATTAAAAACAGATAATAAAGAGAAAAGAGAATACATAAAATGGGCTGATATGGAAGCTGGGCACATATAAGGGGCATATATGAAGGATGGGTACATAGAAAGGGCAGATATAAAAGCAGGGTACATATAAGGGGCATAAATGGAAGCTGTACACATTAAAGAAGTAGATATGAAAGCTGGACGCATTAAAGAAGTAGATATGGAAGCTGGACGCATTAAAGAAGTAAATATGGAAGCTGGGCACATATAAGGGGCATACATTTAAGTGACAGAATTAGATACCGGACGAACATGCAAGGGGCATAAGAGGAGGCTGAACGCATTTGCAAGGGGCAGAATAGTGATACATGCTGACACGCTAATCATGGCAACATGCAAGTTCTTGGCTTCTTTCCTACTAGCCCTCACTGTTCTGTTACACTGTAGGAATCATTTACACCATGCATGGCCTGCACATGTCTGTTACTACCAGCTGCTGCTAATAGTGGGCATGCCCTTCCTCCCTCTGGCTGCTGTGTTACTGACAGGTCACACAGCCAATCAGAGCCATAGGTGGGGATCTGCCAATTGCTGGCCAGCAGTACTCTGTCACTTGTTGCCGGTTATAGTTTATAGTTAGCCTAGTCTGTTTCCTGCTTCTGCCTTATGCTCTGCTTAGTGCACTGCATTGTGTTATTATTTTGACTCTGAGCTCCCCATCTCCTGTATTTGCATCATTCGTAACATTATAACCCTCCAGAACTGAGCAGCACGATATGGAAGCCTTTACTGCGGATGCAGTCAATGCTTTTCTTGAACAAGTCTCCAATCTGGGAAAGATGATTCAGATCCTCACTACTAAGGTCCAGTCATAAGAGGAGAAGCTGGCCACCTAGCACACTTCGGGCTGTATTCAGAGATCCGTCCAGCGATCAGGCCACAAATATACGCACAGACGGAGCAAGTTACATCCACTAAAATCAAATCAAAGTGAATCTACCAGATCGATTCATCGGGGACCATAGCCAGTTCCTAATTTCAAGAAGAAGATGCTTGTTGCATTTCCAGCTTCACCCCCATACTTCGGGAAATGAGCAGCAACAACTGAACTATAACCATAATTTCCCTACTTCAGGGGGACAATCAGATTTGAGTTTTCAGATGCTCTCCAGACCATAATTCCTGCTAATCCGTGAAGGCCTTTTTTAAAGCATTAGGCCCCCTAGCCATGGCAGAGACCATGATTAGATCCATCTGCCAGGGCAGGTGCTTTGCGGAAGAGTACTGTGTGGAATTCAGATGGTGGGCTACTTTGTGTCAATGGAACGACCCAGCTTTCAGAAGTCAATTTAGAGTGGGTCTATCCGACATCATCAAGGACTCCCTGGTGCAGTCTCTACCTTCTGACTTCTTTGAGGACCCTATGCAGCTCTCCAGAGTCTCTCTCGGGGGAGTACACTCAGCAAGAAAACACCTTTTTACGCATGCGCCACTGTGAATTCCTGGATTTCCTCGTCATTGACTGCCCTGCTGCCCAAACCTGTCAATTCCTCCAGAAGGTTTCTACTGAACAATCAAGAAAAAACCCTCCAGTAATTGTGGAAGGGCAAGAGGAGTTTAAGATTAAATCTATTTTGAACTCAAGGACTATTCAGGGACAGATATTTACAATATCTTATGCATTGGAAGGGTTATGGCCCAAAATTAAAGGGAATGGGTCCCAGCCAAGCATGCTAAGGAGTTAGCATAGAAGAATTTAATTGAGCCTTTACTGGAAAACCCACACATAGGGGTATTAGAACCCCATGTCAAGGGGAGGGGGGGGGGTATTGTTACATGCCACCATGCTAATCATGGCGACATGTAAGTTCTTACCTTCTATGAAACTGGCCCTCACTGTTCTGTCCACTGTAGAAATCATTCCCCTCCTCAAGTCTGTTACTAGCATCTGCTGCCAATAGTGGGCACGCCCTTCCTCCCTCTGCCTTTTATGACATTCTGGCTGCTGTGTTACTGACAGATCACACAGCCAATCAGAGCCATAGTCAGGGATTTGCCAGCCAATCACTGGCCAGAAGAACATTTATAAGTTCTGGCAGCACTGCTGCCCGTTATAATTCATGGTTAGCCCGTTCTGTTACCTGCTCCTGTCTTATGCTCTGCCTAGTGCACTGCCTTTTGCTATTTTTTTGACTCTGTGCCCCATTTTCTGTATTACTACTTGCCTCACTCTGTGTCCTTGTGATAAGCATAGTCATTAATGTCCATTAGCTATGTATTTTGGGTGGCCTGTACTACTCTCATAGTAAGACAATTCTGCAATTGAGGAACTCAATTGTGGACTTCAGTTGTAGGCTGTTGGATAACAGTAATATGGTATTTTGTGCCCAAGTTGGATCCCTGGACATTCCTTTTCCTATTCTTTCCTTTATTTATCTCGATTTATTTTGCAGGTGAACCACATGGGTTCATCAAGATCATCTTACACTTGTACTACTCTTATCATGGTATAGATGACCATATCGCACTAGTCTCCTGGTGACATGTCCAAATCACTAGGCTAAAAATTATGAGCTTCTAAAACTTTGGTTAAAATACTTCACAAGGGTCAAAGGAGCTCTGGGGGTTTCTACTATTTTATTTTATAAAAATAAACATGAAAATGTCATATCATGATCCTGTTACATTCTTTATGTGTTTTGCTACAAGGTACCTACTTCGGAACCTTTTCACTTTTTATCTGTCACAATTGTATAACTGTATCTGTTTAAGCAGTCATTGAGAAAGGTATTTTGTCTTGTAAGTAATATTTAATAAATTACACCCAAGGGTTAAAGAAGATTTTTTTAAACTATCTATTTATATAAAGATAACTTCATTTTAATCTTTTCAGCAACTGCTGAATTTTCTTCTGTGAAAATTCACAAAATTCTAAAAGTTTAGGTTAAATTCAACAATTTTCACTTATTTGTACAAAACTGACCTGTGCTATTAGAAATTGTCCCCTCTGAACAAGCAATGCAGTCGTAGCAACATTTTTGCTGTGATTTTCGGAGTGCCTTTCTATATCCAGGAGAACATCTCTGGCTGCATACTGACTGGGGAACCTAAGAAAAAAATGAAAGCAAAGCTGTTTTGGATAACCAATAAACAAAGTTTTATAAAAATGACATATTTATCTATTGTTGGACTATGAGATTATTTTGAGCTAACTCTAACTCTAATTCAACTTAGTTTAGTCCAGAAGAATCGAAAGCCAGGTTGGCAGCTTACCCCTAAGATAGTATGTGCTGTTTCTGTGATTGCTGATATTCTGCTTGGTTACTATGCAATATACCACAGCTGCATTTTCTCTGAAGGGGGTTCCAAATTGGGCTTAGCACACATTGGGCCTGATCTAGAGCTACGCTGTGCCGCTGTTATTAAGTACAGCCAGCGTAGCTTTAATGCACTCCCCCAGACACTCCCCCTGCCCCGGCGTAATTACACTCGGTTACGCTGGTTCAAGGCTACCCTAATTTCAGCTGGCATAACCGAGTGTAGTTACGCCGAGACAGGAGCGTAATTGTAGAAACCCAGCCCCTCGGACATAATTACCCATGCCTCCCAATGCCTACCTTCCGTAACTGCATCGTAGTTACGGTGCTTCCCGCACCTTCCTCCATAACTACGATGCAGTTACAGAAGCATGATCCACAATAAGGTAAGATCCACCTTACGCTTAGAAACATCTGCCGGGCACATACGCAGATCAGCTTAACAGCCGATCTTACACTAACGCCCGGCGTAATAATGATACAGAGCATAGCTCTGGATAAGGCCCATTCTCACTGATGTGAGATTAATATTATTTTTTTATTGTCTTGTATGGTTTTGCAAAGTATCTACTATCATTTTGTTTGGCAATTATATTTGTGTTCATTCATAGAATTATGCAAGGGGTAATCGCTTAGCAATTAACCTTAATTTAGTTATTGCAAAAAGAGTGAGATCTACTACTCAAGGGTAGATGCACTTAAGAACCCATAGTAGTTATGGGTCCCTGTCACCTAGGAGTAATGGGAGAGTAGGATGACTGACTTATATTTGTTGATGTTTGTATGCTGGTCGTTATATATATTTTTTTGCATGCCACTTGTATATTCTTGATCATGGTCATAATCACCCCCAATCGCCGAAGCGTTGTAATGTATGTGGGCCAACTGATCGTTCCATTTACTAAGTGTTGGAGCAGAGTTTGTTACTTTGCTCCAACACTTTAAAGAATGCCATATTAAGATTCTTATACGAATTCCAGCGGTTTCCCTCTATACTTCCCTTTTCCAGCATTAAGTTGATGTGATCTGAGCTGCTGGGAGCCTCTCTGCCATCAATGCATGCAGTCAGCAACTTGTATGGAGAGGATAGAACTGAACAGGTAAGTTAAAGGTAAGAGAGGAAGCACTATTATGGGGATGTGGGGCCTGATTCAGAGATCCGGAACTAACGATAGTTCCGTGCGTATATTTAGGGTCGGATCGATTTTGCATCAACTGTGCATGCGTAGTAATAGTGCAACGCCATGTACGCTGAAGTTAAGGTCGGAAATGCCTTAAGGTCGGACTTGTGAATCGGGCGGAGCGACCCTAAGTGCGGCGGAAATATACGGACCTTAGGATTTGCATAGAAATGGGCAGAGGGAGGCATTTAGATGAAGGAAAGTGGGCGCGCTTACAGAGTTAGGGCCCTAAATATACGCAACTAATACACATAGGGTTGGAAGTGAGTGCGGCCAGTTAGGGCAAGTCTATGGAGGTGGAAGTTTAGGTCCGGCCGGAGGTTGCGAGGGGAGTGACTGTTTATTCTGGTGGGTGTAACCTGTTCCAACCTGCCACTTAGATGTGTATATTTGTGGCCCGATCGCCGACGGATCTCTGAATCAGGCCTGTGGTCTCCGGCAGGAAAATTACATTTTTGAAATACAAACAGCCGAAAGCTTATTTACATATGTCTGTATTTGAAAATAATACTGATTAGAAAGTTTTATTAATGGGTATGTATACCAAATTAATTTTTCTGGATACTTACCTATTAATTAATTCGTAAATTGCCACCACAGACCCACCACACCAGAAGGGTGATTATTACAGGGAAGACTATAATGAAGGGAGTCTTAGGGTCAGGCTGTGAGTAGAGGAGTCTTAGGGTCAGGCTGCGGGGAGGGGAGTCTTAGAGTCAGGCTGCGGGGAGGGGAGTCTTAAGGTCCGTACACACTACAGTTATTTTAAATAAGAATCCTACAAATCAGCCGATAAAGGAGTGTTTTGAACGATATCGTGTATGTGTGTACGCTGCAGTGATCATGCCTGATTGTTGCAAAGTACACAAAATCGTTTGATCGCATCTTTTAAAAAGTTTAAATTAATTGATCAAGCCAGTCAATAATGAAGGCTCAACCGAAAGTCATGTTTAGTGTGTATGCAGGCTGATTGGCGATTAAAGTGTTTTATAATGTCGCCCATCATTTCAAAATATGTAGTGTGTATGGGGCTTAAGGGTCAGTCTGCGGGTAGGGGAGTCTTAGGGTCAGGCCGCGGGTGGGGGAGTCTTAGGGTCAGGCTGCAGGAAGGGAAGTCTTAAGATCAGGCTGCAGGGAAGGGAGTCTTAGGGTCAGGCTGGGAGGAGGGTGGGTCTTATGGTAAGGCTGTGGGGAGGGGATCTTAGGATCAGGCTGCGAGAAGGGGAGTCTTTTTAGGGTCAGGTTGCGGGTAAAGAAGGGTTAGGGTTAGGGTAATAGAAGGGAGGGTTAGGGTGAGAATTAGGATAAGGGTTGGGGTAGGATAAATACTCATCTCTTGCCAATGCAAGTTCGTCCTTCAGATCGTTGATTACTTGTCTTCGGCGGGACAAGAACAATTGATACCAGTGCCAATTCGAAATTTGCTAATATAAAATGGCCCTCTCTTATGGGGATTAATTTGAGAATAATTAAAGAGGTATAAAGAGATTTACTATGGGACATATATACTGTATGCCATATAATATAGCTCTTTACTTTTTATTAAATATGTTGAAATTAATAGGGCAACAGTTAAGGAGAAATAAAGATCTTTATTACGTAGCCTATAGTCTACATGCTGCATAATAAAGATTTTTTTGTTTCTTCTTTAACTGTGTACAAATTATCTAATAAAAATTCTACAATATATCCCCATAATAGCACTTTATATCATAGTGAACTCTATTCTGTGGGTTCATTGAGCCAAAAAGATAGATAGATAGATAGATAGATAGATAGATAGATAGATAGATAGATAGATAGATAGATAGATAGATAGATAGATAATGTTTAGGATTAAAACTATAGCACCCACAAATACTTCATTAAAATACTGTATTAGTGCAGGTTAGTCACAGTACCCCTTTAAAGTTTTGATTCCACTGTAACAGCTTTTCGTTAATAATTAGCTGTTTCCCTGGAGTTGCAAAAATGTTGTAGCTTCCAATTTGATTATACTGAGTTTGTTGTTTGGGAGTGATAATCCAGTTCATGATATCATACTGGTCAGGAGTTTCTCCATTCTCAAAATAAAAATTTTCACCAGATGTTGAATTAAAATTAATTTTTTTAAGGTATCGATTTAACTGGGGGGAAAAAAAATATGAATAAAAAATGTTACTTAAACCAAGAACCAACCAAACATGTACCACATTTCACTCTGTCCCTATTATCCTCCCCTCAATTTCTTTCTGCATATTTTACATATTTGAGTTATTATCATGTAGATCTACACTCACAGACTTATATATATTATATGGGTGTGGGTCCCCACTTAGAAAGTCTGATGTTTGAAAAATCAGACTTCTCCCAGCCAGTTGTCTCGATGAGGCATAGCAATCGATCTACGGAGCTCCGAAAGCTCCGTTCAGCTTATTGGTAAGTAAAAATATAGAAGATAGGTGAATACCACTTTAAAAGCGCTGACACTTAAAAGCTGCAGCTTCCAAATATACAGAGGGTCTCAATCCTCAGAGATAAAATAGACAAAGAATTATAAATAGTTATATTTGGAAAAAGCACTGTGTGTATGTCAATAATAAAATTTATAGTCAGTATAAGAAGTGCTAAATATAATAAATAATTCAATAAAAATAATAATAATAATTCTAATCTATAGCGGCATACAGGTGATAATAATGGTCCAGATATTAAAACAATAGCCCAACAGGCTGAGGAACAGTCTTTAATTGTATTGATAACCGCAACCCTCAACAGGAATCCATGTCATATGAAAATAAAAAGAGAAAAAAATTGGAATTAACAATAGTGACTTATAATAACATAGTTACCACCTCTTGAAAAACGATATAACTCAATATATGTGTAAAATTATTTACTTAAAATTAAAGTGTTAACATTTTTGAAATGTGATGTAACCCAAATGCCCTGTTTATTTTTTGCCTGGAGATCTTGTTAAAAGTATAAATAAAGATTAAAAAAAAAAAATAATAATAATAATTTACTTAAATTAGCCACATAAAATGCAAATCAATAAAATATACATATAAAATCTTCATATACAATAAAAAACTCCAGAGCCCAATAGGAAACTGTCTATACCCCAGTGTAATAGGTTGTAACACGTGAGTCCTTCAGACAACCTGCTGGGACGTCCTGATACAGCAAGGAGGAGAGAGCACTAACTGAGCACCTGGTAACAAATCACTTAATGCGTTTCGGGAGGAATTCCCTTTTTCAAAAGTGACTGTAACTGTATTTGTTTCAGAGGAAGTATTTATATCAGTCCAGCAGGTGTTGATTAATGGACATTGATTGTATCCGGCTCCAACGGCAGATGATGTTAAGATTTCTATTCACTCTGTATCCCGCTATGTTGATATTACTCTACCTCTAATAATTTAACACTTATATGCAATAACACAATAATTAAATAATTACAATTGAGCTAAAAAACTAACTGATTCAAAAAAGTGAAAAACAAAGTGAAAATACTGAAAAACAATACATTATATTTACAGTTATATATGACCTAATAAATGGTGACAATACAATAATTTTATAGTATAGTAGTGACAATACAATATTTAATATAGTAATTGTGTAGCAGAAAATATACATACATAATATCTAAATCAAAGTTGATATTTCTATCAAAGTGATTAGAGATAGGACATGTGATAAAATGAGTATAACTAATATATAGATTAATCTACATTATTCCACATACTAAAATACAAATATCTAATAGAATAGGTTTTAAAGACCGTGTGTACGCAATCTACGTTGCAAGAAGTAACGTAGATTACGTTCCAAAATTACTGCGCATGAGCAGTAGCACTTTTCGCAGAACTCCGGCCTCAATTGCTTTGCGGCCGGAGCTCTGAATCCGGCCCCATATGGGGATCCATACTATTGGATATAAAGAACAGGCTAAAGTTAAAAGGTAGGAGCCACATGGCATCCCTCCCCTAAAAAGTTATCCCACAATGTACTTCATAAATAACCCCCAATAAATATACATTGGTAAACGTGCACTATAAAAAAGATAAAAAATCTAATAAATATAGTATGTACCATGCAGATGCAGGACTACTAAAATATATAAATAATAACGGATAAATATATATACACCATAATAATGTCTACCTGTATTGCTATATATGATGGGAGTGTGCTATCCGTCCGTGAGAGTGTATACACTTACCATTTTCTTTCTGCATATTTTGCATATTTGAGAAATTATCATGCAAATCTACACTCACAGACTCATATATATGTATAGCAGAGTTGTTTTGTGTGGGTTAATCACTTGACTTGGAGATAATACATTTTTAAGGTTTTTATTCTTCTTAAACACAATTTTTTCCCAATTAAAGGACCTAAAATGTTATCTTGTTGAAGTAAATGAAAATTCTTATTCAAAATTTAAACTCTGTTTAGACTTAGTATTGTATTTGGATATGAACAATAAATTATTGTCCTCCTATTGTCCTCCTTTTATTTTTATTTTTTTACTTCAAAATAGCAAATGTCGTCCCTCTGCACAAAGGTGGAAGTAGGGAAGAAGCATCAAACACCTGAGGGACTGCTGTGGGACTGTCCCGATTCGCGGGCCGAAAAAGGGGTGGGAACTTATGGTGATGTAAGCCCCACCCATTTTCTACCTGCAAATCAGGGCGGTCCTGTCTCAGGTAAGGGGGGTGGGCTCATATGCAAATCTAGCAGAAGGGCCCCCTCACTTCTTAAAACGCCCCTGTGTACAGTATCTCAAATCCAGTAAATTACAGGATCCCAAGCAGGATGGGGGAAGATCATGTCAAACAAATCTTAATGAATTTTTGACTGGGTCAGTAAAGTATTAGATAAAGGGGGAGCTGTAGACATAGCTTATCTAGATTTTAGTAAGGCTTTTGACACTGTGCCACATCGCAGACTGTTAAATAAGCTGAAAACTTTGGGATTGGACTTACAGATAGTTGCATGGATACAATCTTGGTTACAGGATAGACAGCAGAGGGTTGTAGTAAATGGAATCTCTTCTGGGGATGGTAAGGTAACCAGTGGAGTACCCCAGGGTTCTGTACTTGGACCAGTGTTATTTAAAATCTTTTTAGGTGATATTGCCTGTGGTATTGAGGGGAAATCTTTTTTGCAGATGACACAAAGATATGTAACAGGGTAGACACCCCAGAAGGGGTACAGAAAATAAGGGGTGATCTTGGTAGACTGGAGGAATGACAAGGTATGGCAACTGCAGTTTAAGGCCAAAAAATGCAAAATCATGCACTTGGGGCACAAAAACCCCAAAGCTCAATATATCATTAATGGCACTACATTAGAAACTACTGAGGAGGAAAGGGATCTAGGAGTCATTATTTCATGTGACTTAAAGGCCAAGCAATGTAACAAAGCAATAAGAAAGACAAGTCAGATGCTTGGTTGCATAGGGAGGGGAATTAAAAGCAGAAAGAGAAAGGTAGTGATGCCCTTTTATAGATAGTTAGTACGACCTCACCTAGAATAGTGTGTTCAGTTCTGGAGACCATATCTCCAGAAAGACATAAATACATTAGAGACTGTGCCACTGAGCTACTAAAATGGTCCATGGCCTTTGTCACAAAACATACCAAGAAAGTCTAGAGGAACTAAACATGTATAGCTTGGAGCAGAGAAGGGAGAGGGGGATATGATTGCAGCTTTCACATATATCAAGGGTTGTGGGCTAGAGGAGGTGGCATTTTTCAAAGGAAGAGGTATAATAGAACACAAGGGCATGAATATAAACTGGAGGGGGGTAGATTCAGAGGAAATGTACAGAAAAATGACTTCACTAAAAGGGTGATAGATAAGTGGAATAGCCTCCCATTTGAGGTGGTTGAGGTAACATAGTAGAACAGTTTAAACATGATTGGGATAAATATAAGGATATCCTAAATGTCAAACTAAATTAAGGGTAAATAGGGACTAGGGTCAGTACAGTTTTAATTACGCAACGGGGCAGACTTATCTGCTGTCACTTTCTATGTTTCTATATATATGTAACAGGTTTTTTTTTACTGTATATGAATGAACTATAATATATTTACAGCTAAAGCAGCAGGAGAAATAGCAATATTGTCTACCACTGTTTACCAGCCGACTCTGATCTCTTGTCTGC
This sequence comes from Limnodynastes dumerilii, assembly GCA_011038615.1. Classification (NCBI taxonomy): domain Eukaryota; kingdom Metazoa; phylum Chordata; class Amphibia; order Anura; family Limnodynastidae; genus Limnodynastes; species Limnodynastes dumerilii. The sequence continues at coordinate 654,294 of WWET01000029.1, forward strand.
AATAATCTAATGAAAGGGACGATACAGTACAAATTAAGACTTGTGTATACTACTTCTGTTTATTATTTAATATTACTAATTTAATAATATTTATTTTTACTTTTTATTATTTAACCACATGTTAAAAATAAGTGAATGGATATTTTGTACATGTCTCTTTAAAAAGAAGCCAGGATTTATATACATACATATTTACATATTTACGGTATAAGGGAGATCTGTATATAAAAATCATGGACCGTATTCAGAGATCCGTGTGGCGATCGGATCACAATTATACGCACGGCCGGTGCAGGCCAAACCCCCTCCCAAGCACGATACTCCCCTCTCTCGGCTGTGCTGTCAGAGACTTCCGCCACCGTAGGCCACTTGTAACTCCGTGTGCATTCCCGTATATATCCTTCATTGTAATGCCTCCCCCCGCCCATTTTTATGTAAATTTTCTTGTGCGTATTTTTGCGTCGCATATCCGTCCGTGTGTACCAACGTGCGATCCACAGATCCGTCCGTAAGGCACTTCTGCTCGTATAGCCTACGTTAACTACGTAAATAAAGGTACTACGCATGCGCAGTTAGTTGTAAAAATACGCCCAGGACTAGCCGAGAAATCGGATCTCTGAATACGACCCATAGCATTATATTCAAGTGGAATTATGATCTAAAATGAATGTATCTAACTCCATTTACCTTGGATGGCTGGAAATCTGTCCTAAAATAAGTTTTGTAATCAGAATTTTGAATGTCTGAGAAAAGCATATCATGCAGTCCATGTGCCAAAGCGTATGTAGCTCTGTAAATGGCATAAGTGAGTCTGAAATTATTGACATCAAACACAGATTCATAATTCGCTAGTGTTTCATTTCCAGTGCAATTCCCAGTTGGCCCTAACATTCTCCTAAATTTCGTTTCATTTGCAGGTAAGCACAAAAATGTGGCACGCCATACTAATACAGTAAATATATCATTAGGAAGAGTGAAGGGGTTAGAATTGTAAATAAATTCTTTCAGTCCTGGGATTTCTCCTCTGTGAATTGCAAACATAAGGGAGCCGTTAAGTGCAGATAGAGTTGTCTCTTGTGTAGCCAAATAAAGAGTGGACGGTATAATCCATACTCTCCCAGCTATAGAAGCCATCTGTATAGAAAACATTAGGTCAAAAAACGTGACTGCATCAGAGAAAATAAAAACAACATTGGCAGATGATTTTTTAATGGTTTGAAGAACTGTATAAATGCTGTATAAACGTTGGGAAAGGATCATTTCAAAGTATGCGATGCAAATTTCACTTTTGAGAAGCTGGATTTTCATTTCATTGCTTGCTTCAATATTGTTTTCATCATCAGAAGCAATAATTCCGACCCACGTCCAGCCAAAATATTTCAGGAGTTGTATGAAACCTTTGTACTGATTTTTTTCATTTGGAACAGTGCGTAATAAAGATGGGAATATCGATGTATCGCTTAACACTGGATTCTGTGCGCCATAACTAACCTAAAAATATGAGCAAATAAAATGAAAGAAAAGATAGTTAAAAAAAACAGAAGACACAGATAATGTTGTAATGAAGCTAAATTAAGTAATGCATATATGCTGTTTATATTATAATTATATTTTATATAACCATTTTATGACTACTACTAGTTTACAGTGATGACATTTGGATAGTTACATCAGTCTTTAAAGCATGACCTATGTAGCATATACTGTAAGATAACTACTGGAGTTTTCCTAGAATAAGGTGTACTCATTTACCCCTTCTTTGGACTAAGTGTGGGTCCCCATAGCGAATAGATCTATTTCGAAAGGGCCATTGGCTCCCAGCCAGTTCCTTATGCCTCGATGAAGCATAGCATTATCCCCATAGCATAAGCCTAAGTCCCTCCCACAGCCTAACCCTAAGTCTCCCCCCACGCAGCTTAATCATAAGTCCCCAGCGGTGGCGGTGCTTCCAAAAGTGAATGGTTGAGTATGCAAATTGCATACTCACCCATTCATAAAAAAAAATGCTCAGAGGGCTCGCATTCGAAATAGGGACAGCCGAAAAACAGCTTTCGGCTGTCCCTAATTCACAATGTGAGCCTTCGCAGTGGGGAAGTGCAACGCCTTGGACCAACTTTTCAGCAGTTATTCCATATGCCTCTGCTCCAACATAGTGATCTGTAGAGAGATTATTGGTAGGTTACTATTACTTTGTATTTGTTTATATGTATAAATGGGATAACCCTGTAATATGCACATATGGGGAGGTGTGTCTCTAGGAAATATTAGCCTAGATCCTGGATGTGTGGAGATCTACAATGGCAGCGCTGCATAAATGCACACATTTGAGCATTCGCCCGTTAACCACTAATGTTAGTTTAGAAGTCAGAATCGATACGTCAGCACACCTTTTCTGTATATTATAATACTAGGTCCCACCAACCAGTGAACATATCCCAACCCCTCTGCCAAGAGTTGTCAAAATGTAATTTTATTTAAGGATGGAAAGGGCAGATTGTGTTTCATAGGTGGCAGTGGGGTGGTATTTTGATGTAATGTGTGATGGTAATGGGGGTTTGATATAATGTATGATGGTAGTGGTGATGATGAGGTAATGTGTAGTGATGTTGTATGTTTATGTAATGTGTGGTGGTGCTATGGGTTTTGATGTAATGTGTGATGGTGATGGTGGTTTGATATAATATGTGGTGATGGTGATGTAATTTGTGGTTGTGATTTTTATGTTTGTTGGCAGGGTGGGGTTTTGATGTGTGGTGGCAGTTATGCAGTGTGGGTGACAGTGATGGGTTTTGATGTAATGTGTGATGGCAATGCTGGTTTGATGTAATGTGTGGTGGTGGTGTTGAACATTTATGTAATATGTAGTGGTGGTATGGGCTTTTGATGTAATGTGTGGTGGCTGTGTTGGATAGCAAATATACACAAAATAACCAATAAGGCACTTAGGTTTCTGAAAGGGCCATTTTATATCAGCCAATTTCAAATTGACTTTGGTATTGATTGCTCTTGTCCCGCTGAGGACAAGCAATCGAAGATCCCAAGGACGAATCTGCAGTGGCAAGAGATGAGAATTTATCTTACCAAAAACCTTATCCTAATTCTCACCCTAACCCTCCACTTTCATTACCCTAACCCTACCTTCCAAATTGTTAGGAAGCAGACCACTAGGGTGCATAGTCTAACCAAGGCCTGGTGTTCACTGGAGCCCCTTATGGTGGGGTCTGTGCTGCAGAACTATGGCAGGTCGCGGCCCACGGTGGACTTAACCTATGGGTGCGGGTAAGGACACAGAAAGTATGTAAGAGAGCAAAGGACCCTAGTGAAAAGGGGCATACAAACACATAGATAAACAGTGGACTGACAAGGGCAAACTCTATACAGAACAGCACAACAAATAGCAGAAGCACTCAAACAGAGGCAAGGAACGAAGGAAGGAAGTGAGCATAAATTACACAAGGGAGAAACCAGGAACAGGGTGACTCAGCAATCAAACAAAGTACAATGCAAGATCAAGAGAGCAAAGAAAAAGAGAGAGAAAAAAGCCAAGAAACATAAGTTATAATCAACAGCATAATGCTGCAATGCTACCTCTGATATAGAGGCTGCATCCATGCTATTGGCTGCAGCTCAACACATACCCAGCTGTAGGATCGCGTCCTGGCGCTATGGCAGCGGCCAGGATCTGTGCATCCCCAATCACACTGGTGGCACACACAGAAAAGATGGGAAGCTGTGGCACTCAGACAGCTGAGGACCGGCGCCGGACAAAGTAAGCATTACGCGCTACTGCTTGAACAGTACCTCCCTATGACGAGAGGTCCAAGAACCCCTAGGCTTCAGTTTGTTTGGGAACTTCTTATGAAAGAGTTCATTGGGTTTGGAGGCATGAGTAACTTTGGCAGCAATCCATTCTTGCTCTTCGGGTCCATAACCTTTACAGTGGATAAGATAGTATAGACCCCCCCTTCCCCTCGAACCCTTTTAGGTTCAAAAACGGTCTCAATTTCTAATTCTTCCTTTCCATCAGCCAAAATTGGAGGTGGATGAGACTGAGGAGAAAATCCAAACTTTTTGGAATGGTGATAAGGCTTGAGGAGAAAAGAGTGAAAAGTGTTGAAGATCTTCAAGGACCTGGGAAGCTTTAGTCTAAAAGAGAAAGGGTTGACTTTCTTAATAATCAGGAATGGCCCAATAAACCGTGGTCCCAGCTTCTTAGAATATGCAGATTCCTTGTGGATAACCATACCCTGTTACCAAATTTTTTTAATGTATAGGGTCACCTATGAAGATCCATTCTGATCTTATTACGTTGGACCAAAAAACGCAGGGATGTTCAAACCTTCCTCCAAACCGACTTGAGATGTTTCCCAGTCTCAGAAATTTCCAGGCATGGGAAAGTATAGTCCATGAGAAGAGACCCAGCATGAGGATGGAAACCCCAAACGAAAGGTGAAATCCTTGTGGCAGAGTGAATGGTGCTGTTGTAGAAGAATTCAGCCCATGGAAGATCAGCAGCCCAATCATCTTGGAGTTTAGGGGCTGGATCCAGTCTTAAGTAAGTGGTTGAAATTAGTTACTCCTGGGCTAAACCGTATTGATTGCCGGGGGAGTTATGTTTTTTGTATTCTTTGCATGCAGGGATATATCACTGTTATTTAGACTTGGGATAGGAAACATCACCTCTCAACTCTAATACTGTGTGCAACAGATGAAATATGACTCCCCTGCAGTCAACATGGTTTATCCCAGGAGTAACTAATTTCAAGCACTTATTTAAGTCTGGATCCAGCCCTAGAGGAGTAACAGCAAAGATATTGCTCCAACACCTGGTTGACCCACTCAGTCTAAGCATTAGATTGTGGATGATATCCAAACGACAGACTTATATTCACTCCTAAGAGCTCCAAATTTGAGCAATAAATTGAGATCCTCGATCTGAGAGAATGGACCATATTCACAGTTAGGAGTGAGTTAGGCATAGACAGATCCGTACCTAACTCACTCGTCCTGCCCCTCATTTTAAGGTTTAACCTTATCTCATAGTGCGTAGTTTGCTTCTTAAGAAGGAAATTACGCATGGACAATGCCTTTCTCCGCCTCCCGCCGCCCTCCCCGGCTAATCTAAATTCCTCCCCCTTCCCACTTCTATACTAAACTACTACTAACTGGTACGTAGATTGCGTAAATTTATTTCTCAAATCTCCGCACCTAAGAAGCAGAGCTTCTTAGGTGTGAATCAGGTCCAATATCTTTAGGAAGACCATCCAACCTAACGATGGGCTGAATGAAGAGATTTGCCAAAGACTTGGCACACGGAAGACCAAATAGAGGAATGAAGTGGCTCAGCTTACTAAAATGATCGACCACTACCCAAATGGTAGTGCAGTGATTGGATTCTGGGAGATCCATTGATAGATGGTCCATTGATAGATGGGTCCAGGGGCATTTGGGAATAGAGAGAGGTTGTAACGGACCAATAGGAGAAGACCTAGATAATTTATTCATAGCACAAGTGGTACAGGCTGAGACAAATTCGTTGACATCTCGTTGCATGGTAGGCCATCAAACTGAACGAGAGAAGAGCTTCAGCGTCTTTTGGGTTCCCATGTGAACTGCTGTTCTACTCGAATGGAATTCACTGATGACAGTTTTTGTACGATTCTTGGAAACAAAAAGCCTATCTTGGTGAGTACGAGGTGGAGACAGAGCTTGAGTTTAAAGAATTAGAGCCTGTAGATCCTGAGTTAGCATAGCAAGGATGGAGGAGCTCAGAACAATTGGCAATGGAGGTGGGGAGAAAGCATCCACCTTCTTGTTCAGAGACCCTGGAATGGATGCACAGATCCATATTTACTACTTGCGCAATTTTACGGAGGCAAGTAGAAAGGCAACACCCATGCAACTCCCGTGTTTTCAGGGACTTACGCCTCCATAGGGCACCCTTAACTCTACGTGCGTAGTTACGCGCATATGTTATTTATGTATGTGCATATTTATCTAACAGTGCCCTCAAACGCCTATTTAAATGCTTACTCTGACCCACTTTCATGTAACTTCTACCGTATATGGATAAAAACCACGCCCCTCCATACGTATGTCGCTAAGTGCGATTCACAAGTCCATGCCCAAAGTACTTACGTGTGTAAATATTACGTAATTGGCATGGAAAAAATTACTACGCATGCGCAGTTAATACACTTTTAAAAAACTACACACAATCCACTGCAAAAATATATTTGTAAATACGGTCCCCTGGTCTTAGGTTATCATGAATTTGAAGCAAATGAAGAAAAAGGCCTACCTTGCCTGTGTCGGATTGAGTCATTTGGCTGTTTCAATGAAAACGAGATTTTTATAAACCATGAGAATAGTAATTTCATGGATTGCCCTGTCCAATGCCTCCATTCCTGAAACGCCATCTTGACCGCCAGTAATTTCCTATTTCCCACATCATAGTTCTTCTCCGTGCAGGAGAATTTCCTTGTAAAGAAAGCGCACAGATGAAGCCTTCACCACCTGTGTAGACCAATTCTTAGGATTTATTTAGTTCTTGGTTAAATCGGAGATAGGTTAGATCAGTATTGAGAAAGAGATACTGTCAATCTCACGAGACAGGAAAGTACCTGACAGACTTGACTTCTATGAAGCTCCAGAGAGGGGGAATAAATAAGAATGTCATCCAAAATAGACCACTATGAATTTACCCAAAAAGTCTCAAAGTCCATCATTGATGAGGTCTTAAAATACTGCTGTGGTTTTTGCAGAGACCGAAAGGCTTGATGACATATTCGTAGTGGCCTGAATGCGTATTGAACGCTGTTTTCTATTCCTTCTTCTCTTTGATGCATTTGAGATTATATGCTGAAGTCTATCTTGGTAAAGACCCTGCTTCCTTAAGCTGGTAAAGCAAATCGGAGATCAAGCGAAGAGGATATGTGATCGACACTGTCACCTTGTTCAGCCCCTATACATGGCCTGAGTGAGCCATCTTACTTGACAAAAAAAACCCACTCCTGTGGGTGATTTAGAGGATGACTCCTCTGGCTAGACTCTCCTTGATGTATAGATCCACCGCCTCCAATTCCGGATGTGATAAGGAATATAATCTGCCTTGAAGAATCTTGGCATCAGGAATAAGCTTGATGGTGCAGACATACGGATGATGAGGTAGTAGGATCTCTGACTTTTTGGAGAAGACATTCAATAAAGACTAGTACTAAGGAGGAGGTTGAGGACTCTTCAGCTTGGCACAACGGATAGAAAGAGTTAAGCAGGAAGCAGAGCAACACTCACTCCCCAGTTGTCCAATTTATCTTGGGATTGTGTCTAGAGAGCCAAGGATGACCCTAGATTAGCAGAGTTGCAGAGCACCGAATCAACAGCAATCAGCAATAAAGGCGAATACGTCTATCTCGCAATGACTAGACTCCAACCGCGCGGGAACAATTAAATAATTCTGGGAAGAGACTAACTGCACTCCCAGATGGACCTCTTCCCTATCCGCTTTGTTTACTCATTTCCTGTTGGTGGCCTCTTGTTGGGGCACTGATCTGCCAAATGTACCCAGCTACCACAATACATGCACAGTCCCATAGCTCGCCGCAAGTTCCTCTCATGTCTAGAGAGGCGAAAGGGTCCTAACTGCATGGGGTTCATCTTCTACTGGCACTGCAGGAGGCAAAAAGACAGCAGCAGAGTTTGAAGTGGAGTCCCTCTCGGTTCTTCGTTGCCGAAGATGTCGGTCAGATGCCATAATAGGGCTCTATATTCCCCCCATAATAGGGTTTTATGACAATAGTGCCCTTTTATGAGGAACTATTTTGGGGGATAACAGATCTTGCCTTTGGCATGGCGGTAGTACAGAGTGCATGCATTGAGTATCAATACATGACCTCTGTGCCCCCAGACATGCCAGAAGAGAGAGGAGTGAACTAGTGTAGCGCGATCCCCCCGCTTATTATTCTCTCCAGTTCCCGGAGACAGTGCTGTAGATTATCATAGTTCAATAGAAACTCTTTCTGGAAACCAGAGAGAGAAAGAAGAAAGGGGGAAGGAATAGGAAGGAGAATGTCAAAGAATAAAAATCAGGTATATATTCAAATAGTAGCAAATAGTAATAGAGTGGTTGTAATTGCAATGATACGCAGTTTGTGCGTGAGAGGCCAAAAAATAATAACAGTGGACAGATAACCAACATATAGATAAAAAAAAAAATTAAAGACTGAAGTTCACATCAGAAATCGGAGACCGTGCTTACGCAATCTATGTACAGAAATGGTACGTAGATAGCATAAATAAGCTACCACGCATGCGTAGTAGCTCAATTCTTAAAACAAAGTACGTAAGACGAAAACTACATAACTGTGAATCCAAATCCAAGTTCAGAACCTTGCCACTGCTGCAGTCCAAACCCCGGCTGAAGTGGCATTTTAGTTCAAATGCAAGATAACCGCAGAATCCTAACTCTCGTGTGTGCGATGGGAGACTACTCCTCGCAAAAGGACTTCTGACACCAGGACCCTACCTTAAAATTTCCTGTGGAAGATTGGGATAGTGCAAAATCTGGATTGCTTGCAATGACTTAACCAAGTCCTTACTGTACAATTAATATACCTCAAGTGAACCTGTGGATCTGTACACACCAGTCACAGGACATCGGTTATCTATGCGTTTGGACCTGGAAAGATATCTTATTGCTCCATCTGAGGCAACTTCTAAGTATTACTATTAGTCTGCGAAACCATCTAGTAATTGGGATCTCCCTTTGGTTAAGCGGACCCGTCGATTCAAGCTGCTGTACATTTACATATAACAGGTCCAATATACACATAAGCTACACTATCACTGTAGTCCTATATTTACATTGAACAGGACATCCACCATTGCAGATAAATCACCATCACCTTATTTTATCAATGTACAATAGTGTGTTTATCATTAGTGCACTGACAGTGTGAACACTATCCATCTATAACCATCTAATATTACCGTCTGTTCATTATTACAACCACTTGCCATCACAAGTATCTTTCATACTATACTGTGTTTATTGTCATTAAGGATTGAGATTACAATTGCAGTTCAAGACATCCTCACTGTCAATTCTATAACTGATCTTCTAAATATCATATATTGTCCTTACCCTCCACAAAGTAATTCTTCCAGTGGATCTTAATCGTGCAATAAATTGTGATGTCAATTTACCTTTATCCTCATCACCCACATATGGAGATATAATAATTTTACATCAGACTATTCTTCTACATGACAACTTGTTATTAGTGGTTAATTATCCAACATCTTCAATCTTAGCATTGATATTTAGATTTTTACAGAATAATATCAGGGTCCTGTTCATTACTAGTTAGGGATTATGTAGAGCTATTTACTGTTTATTTATACTGTTCTTTTTTCATGATTGTTTCTATGTAACATATGTTTTCTACTGTATGTTTTTCTACTGTTGCTTATGCTTTGCATTTTATATAAATTATTAGTTGTCCCATCCTGCGTTTCCCAAAAATTTATTTTTTTCTATAGTTAATATTCCTCCTCCTTTCCACCATGTCTACCAGACACACGCATCACATTCTGCTCAGCTGACGGAAGGCATTCCATTATGGAACCCAGGATTGGTTGCACGCACACTCACCAAATTAGTTTTACTCTCCTTGCAAGCAGAAATTCATTCCAAAATTATTTAATAAAAAAATTTAAAAAAACCTTAAATATTTATATGTTCATTTAAAAAAATGCCCTTACAAAATGTGTAAGAACTGATACTCCTTTCACATCACCACCAAAAACCCGGGTTTTTCAGCAAAAACCCGCCATTTTGCAAAAACCCGGGTTTTTGGTGGTGATGTGAAACCTACACTTCCGGGAGACCCAGGTCAAGAGACCCGGGACTTGAACACGGGAAAAAAGAAGGGGTTTTCCCGTG
>WWET01000029.1:669654-681278 GCA_011038615.1 Limnodynastes dumerilii
TAGGGAAAAATGAATAAAAATAAAACTATTCTGTGTACTTACCTATAACAGGACAATGGTGTGGGTGACTCAGTAAAGGTGAATTTTTTTGGAGGAGTAAAATTGAACAATGACACAACTGCTCCCAAGATAACATCTCCGTCTATAAAGTAATTGCTTAAGGTAGTAGTGCTCAAAGCACAGCTGGCACTTGGGTTAAACGCAGTGTAACTCACAGCATCAGAAAAAATCTGAACATGTGATGATGATAATAGCAACAATACAAGAGACTGCTCATAAACAATCATCATGGTATAAAGCAGTATAATACGATAAGATGGTAGACTGGACAGTCTCAGAATTATATCAATCTTAAATGAAGATTACATTTAGAAATAGAGGTATGTTTTTCCAATAAGGGAATGATTCATTTTACACATACCAAATATATGTTTAACATTGCAATAAGCACAAAACATCCTACAGTTTAAAAGTAATATTGAAACAATTATTTCACTGAAGCAAGAACAGCTTATTTGGGATTAATGCACACAGATAATATATGAAGTATTCAATAAACTAATTTCCTTTTATACTTCAATTACAATATACACTATTTACAAACTGGAAGAAGCCTACTAAAGAACCAGCAATTCAACATTTATAGCTACATTTATATATGTATTTATAAAGCTATGTATATTTTGTTAAGTCTCTAAAGACATCTCAAAAAGAAATTACTAGTTTGAAAGAAATAATAATAGTGTAGAAATATCAACTAGCTATTCTCTAAAGGAAGTCAGCAAACATCTTATTAATAAAAGCTTATGCTTGTCATTTGATAATAGCAGCTGGTGCTCTGCAAATAGATATTTACATTCTATTACTCACTTTTAATATTTCCAGCATATTCTGTTAATGGGTTATTTTTTGCCTGTGGCCAGTATTATTTTCCTCATATTCCTATTTATTATTATTATTATTATTATTAATAGCAGCTGGTGCTCTGCAAATAGATATTTACATTCTATTACTCACTTTTAATATTTCCAGCATATGTATAACGCGTGCGAAAAAGTTAAAGGTACAGAAGTCCCTCGCAGGTACAGAACATAGGATCAAACTTTTGGGGACTACAGTAAAATTATTCCCTGTCGTACAATGCACAAATTACACAGCACAACATTTTTTAATTGCTAAGAATATTTGTACTAATTTAGGGTATATCGCAGTTGTTAACTAAAGAAATCAAAGTAGGTTTTTTGAATAGGCTCTTGTTCTTAAGATAATATATACCCATAATTACTAGGAATCTAAGCCATAACACATGCTTATAGAAATTTACTGGAACATTCTAGAAGATGAGACACATAAACATATAGGTGTTCACTCTGCCATTATTCTAGAACATTCCCCATGTAAGTGATTCATCACCCAACCAGCAGTTAACTGACAGTTGAACAGTTTGCATTGTTTGTTGTGTTTTCCTTGTTCATCCATAAAAACAAGTATTTTCATCCATAAAAACAATATATTTGTATACATATAATTAATGTAAATAGGTAAAATGATATACGTAGTGGTTGTAGTAACAATTTATATCTACAGAGTTGTTTCAACTAAGTATAAAGTCAATTAATGATAACAGTCGTCAAGGGAGTTTATTTAAGCCTTGGACAAAAATGGCGATTACTTCATATACATTTGTAATTTGTTCACTGGTCTAAGTATGGAAAAAGCTTTGATGGCCTTCAAATTTGTAAACGTATTTAATTTTCACAATTATTTCTCAGTGGCGCTTCCAAAAGTGAATGGGTGAGTATGCAAATCGCATATTCACTCTTTCAAAAAAAAAATTGTAACACTGCTGCCATTCGAAATCCGGACAGCTGAAAAGAAACTTTTGGCTGTCCCTACTTTGTAAGGAAGCCTTTCTTAGCGGGGACTCGCAAATGGGGTAAACAAATGCAAATTACCCTAGCTTTTATACATGTGGTACTATAAAATAAACTATATAATGTCAAAAACATGTAACCAAGCTTTACATAAGTTGGGTGTTCATAGTCACTACATTATATGTAAAACATTATTGTGAACTCAAGATCTACAAGTCAAGGAAACTTTTTGTGATGATATACCATACAAGGGGGCATTCTAATAAAGTTACACTATACAAATAACATTGTGGTGACCTTTACACAGACAAGGACTTCCTAATGACCTGTCATTTCACATTAAATCAACAAAAATTCAGAATTTCTTTCCTTTTATTCTCTAATTTCAAATAAATTTGGTATAATAAATTCTGCTTTGGGTGTAAACAAAGTCCTCATACGACAGATTTACAGCAGCATACTATAAAAAATTCACCCCTATTTTGATCCACTTACACACCCCAGTCCTGGTTGGGGCCTCCTGGTCACCTTCCTCACTAGAAGCCCGTATATCGCTGATCCCTAAAGAAGGCAACGATCCCCATAGCTGTGCCAACTTCCACCCCATCTCCCTTTTCAATGTGGACTTAAAAATATATGCTAAGGTGCTAGCTAAACTTAACTCCCTCCTCCCAACTCTTATTCACAACGACGAGGTAGGCTTGATTCCAGGCCACCAAGCTAGGGATAACACCTGGTGGACAATAGACCTGATCCATATTGCTCATTGCCGATCTGTCCCTGCTATCATTCTGTCACTAGACACAGAAAAAGTTTTAATCGCATTTCCTGACAGTTGCTCTCTCTCACACTTGAACAATTTGGCATTTCAGGTAGCTTCCTTCAAGAGATTCTTTCCCTCTATTCCTGCCCCTCAGCCAAGATAATAGTCAATGGCTCACTGACAGAACCGGTCCTGATCACCAATGGCACCCGCCAAGGCTGCCCTCTATCACCACTCATTTTTGCTCTAGTCATGGAGCCTCTGGCTGCTGCCATTCAGGGCTCCCCGGATATGCAACCAGCAGTTAACTGACAGTTGAACAGTTTGCATTGTTTGTTGTGTTTTACTTGTTCATCCATAAAAACAAGTATTTTCATCCATAAAAACAATATATTTGTATACATATAATTAATGTAAATAGGTAAAATGATATACGTAGTGGTTGTAGTAACAATTTATATGTACAGAGTTGTTTCAACTAAGTATAAAGTCAATTAATGATAACAGCCGTCAAGGGAGTTTGTTTAAGCCTTGGACAAAAATGGCGATTACTTCATATACATTTGTAATTTGTTCACTGGACTAAGTATGGAAAAAGCTTTGATGGCCTTCAAATTTGTAAACGTATTTAATTTTCACAATTATTTCTCAGTGGCGCTTCCAAAAGTGAATGGGTGAGTATGCAAATCGCATATTCACTCTTTCAAAAAAAAAATTGTAACACTGCTGCCATTCGAAATCGGGACAGCTGAAAAGAAACTTTTGGCTGTCCCTACTTTGTAAGGAAGCCTTTCTTAGCGGGGACTCGCAAATGGGGTAAACAAATGCAAATTACCCTAGCTTTTATACATGTGGTACTATAAAATAAACTATATAATGTCAAAAACATGTAACCAAGCTTTACATAAGTTGGGTGTTCATAGTCACTACATTATATGTAAAACATTATTGTGAACTCAAGATCTACAAGTCAAGGAAACTTTTTGTGATGATATACCATACAAGGGGGCATTCTAATAAAGTTACACTATACAAATAACATTGTGGTGACCTTTACACAGACAAGGACTTCCTAATGACCTGTCATTTCACATTAAATCAACAAAAATTCAGAATTTCTTTCCTTTTATTCTCTAATTTCAAATAAATTTGGTATAATAAATTCTGCTTTGGGTGTAAACAAAGTCCTCATACGACAGATTTACAGCAGCATACTATAAAAAATTCACCCCTATTTTGATCCACTTACACACCCCAGTCCTGGTTGGGGCCTCCTGGTCACCTTCCTCACTAGAAGCCCGTATATCGCTGATCCCTAAAGAAGGCAACGATCCCCATAGCTGTGCCAACTTCCACCCCATCTCCCTTTTCAATGTGGACTTAAAAATATATGCTAAGGTGCTAGCTAAACTTAACTCCCTCCTCCCAACTCTTATTCACAACGACGAGGTAGGCTTGATTCCAGGCCACCAAGCTAGGGATAACACCTGGTGGACAATAGACCTGATCCATATTGCTCATTGCCGATCTGTCCCTGCTATCATTCTGTCACTAGACACAGAAAAAGTTTTAATCGCATTTCCTGACAGTTGCTCTCTCTCACACTTGAACAATTTGGCATTTCAGGTAGCTTCCTTCAAGAGATTCTTTCCCTCTATTCCTGCCCCTCAGCCAAGATAATAGTCAATGGCTCACTGACAGAACCGGTCCTGATCACCAATGGCACCCGCCAAGGCTGCCCTCTATCACCACTCATTTTTGCTCTAGTCATGGAGCCTCTGGCTGCTGCCATTCAGGGCTCCCCGGATATGAGGGGTATCACAGTTGGCGCACTTGAACGTAATTTATCCCTCTTTGCAGATGATGTCCTTCTCACCTTCACTCAACCCCTGATCTCTCTCTGTCTCTAATCTCTGCTGTCTTCTTAAATCCTACGGCTTATAGTCCTTCTGACTATAAAGTTAACGGGCCTGACCCAGAACAACGCCCACTGGCTTTTTTAGGGCGGGTGTAAGCGTAATATCTGCTGTTAGTGTAATGTGCGCATGCGCCCAGCAAATGTTTACTTGTGTAACGAGTCATTTTCCTAAATGAGAATCAGGCTTCCGTAATAGTACCATATTTACGGTGGAAGTGGCGTGCCAATAGTATGAACTGTCACAACCAGTTCCAGCAGTAACTTGCTCCACCACCGGAGGCCCCCATGCTCTCTTTCTGGCTTCTATTGCAGCTCTGGATTCTGCCTGAGAGACTGCACTACAGGTCTGTGTCTGATTTCTGCAGCTTGTTAGCTTGACCCCTGACATCTGCAGAGTCTGCATTTAAACTCAGCTTCCAGCAGAAGGCCTTTATTGGATCAACATTTGTCTCCTGGCTTCCATTTGTGCTTGTCTGGACTGTTTTCTGCTCCAGTTAGTTTCTGGGCTTACAAGCTTCCTTGTGGATTTCTTGTTCTCAGCTTTACATTTACTCCCTTTAGACTTGTTTGGACTTTTGCCATTTATCTGGACATTCCTGCAATTGCCTCAGACCTACTGCTCATTATCATTGTTTGTTTCCCCGTGTTCATAGCATTCTAGGTACCCTAGTGTGTATTGCATTTGTCAGATTCCTCTGTTCCTTGTTCATATTGTCTCTTGCCTGTTTCCTACTGTTCATTTCATTCCTGTCTAATGTCAGTTTCTCCCTGTATCTCTGCATCTTGCTTCTGTGTTCTTGTCTCTTTTGCTTCTTTCTCAGTGTGTGTTTTCTGTTCTCATTGCTCATTGTTCTCATTGCTACTGTATCTGTGTCTGTGTCCTGTCTGCTGCTCTATTCCAGTTCCGTGTCTTCTTACCCATGGCTTCCCTATCTGTGTCTCTGCCTTATTTCCTCCTGTCATTCCACTTCAACCTTGCATCTGCCTCCTTGCTGCTTGTATTCTCCCTGTACTTCTGTGTCTCCCATTCTAGTTACCCTCTGCTGTTTGTCTGTGTCTTCAGCTCTATCTTGTTTGCCCCTGTTCATGTCTCACCCTCCTGTGTCGCTCCCTGTGTTAGATTGTATGTTTATCCATTATCTGTGACTGTGTTTCCTCCTAATAAACTTCATTCAATGCTTCCGTATTTACTTTGTGTCAGGCCCTTGACATATTCCAGAGTCGTGACATGAACATCGTAAACACGCTATAGTTAGGGAATGTAGGTGGGGGAGGCATGCAAATCTTACAGCATGGGCAGGGTTCAGCTGTTACGGCCGTTCTTACTTCCTGCCGTTGTTACGATGTAAAAAGTTAAGGTAGGGTTCAGCCGGTGTAAAGCAGTGTAATTACAGACTGCCGGGGGAGAGTGTCCGGGGGAGTGCATAGTAGTTACACTGTGCGTGAATACGCACAGCGCTTGTCCGTAGTTCTGGATCTGGCCCAACATCACTAAGTCCGAGGCTTTACTGCTAAATGTTAAGCAGTAATGTTAAGCGAAATTAAAATACCTTGGGGTGTTTCTCACTGACTCCTACGATGCTTTCTACACTGCGAACTTCCCACCACTTATCCATAGAATTCGCTCTGACCTCCTCATCATCTCGTGGCTGGGCAGGATCATAGCGGTCAAAATGAACATCCTCCCTAAATACCTCTACCTTTTTCAAATTCTCCTTAATAAAGTTCCTTTCTCTACATTTCATGATCTTCAAACCCTCCTCTCCAAATTTATCTGGAATAATAGGCCACCATGTACTAAACTCTCTCTTCTTAAGAAGCCAACATTGGAAGGAGGCAGGGGATTTCCAGACCTTAAGGCCTACTACTGGACTGCCCATCTTAGCCATATCGCTGCAACTTTTGCCGCAACCGGTACTTTGGCATGGGCAGACCTGGAGTCATCATACCTGGGCATTACCTCTGCCTCTTCTCTCTGGGGTCTCCCCTCTCAAACCCAGGCCCCATTGGTCTCCTCCTTTCCCACCACCAAATTCTCCTCATTTATCTGGAATAGCTGTAAGTGTAGGCTAACTAGCTCTCTATCCTTCTCTCCCATAACCCCACTGTGGGACAGTCCAGCCTTTCCACCTAGTCCTTCCCACCATTTTTCACACCCGTGGTGCCAAGCGGGTATCCACTTTGCATCGAATCTAGTTCAGAATCAGACCTGGTTGTCACCACCAGACTGTTACACCACCTTCTACTCTCTCCCTCGTAACCCCTTTCGCTACATCTACTTATGCCACTATCTCCAATGAGGCTCCGACGGACCAGCTGGGAGCCGACAGCGCGTGACAGCGGGGAGAGGAGGCAGCGGTGAGAGCACAGCGCGTGACACTTTGATCCCTGTGCCTTTCTTCCCCTCTTGGGAAAAGCATGATATCTACTATCTATATCATCCTCCTATCCTCGCTACTAGGAGTTCAAAATAAACATGAGAGACAATGGGAATGAGACCTGGGACCTCCCTCCAATGATGACTCATGGAACAAACAGCAAAGTCGATCCACCAGGATCAAGGAAAATGCCTACAAGGTATATTATAGATGGTATCTCACTCCAGACAGACTCACGGCAATGTTCCCCTTGGCCTCCCCACTGTGTTGGAGGGACTGCAATCAGCCCGGCACCTTTCTCTACACATAAAGGACATGCCCCAAGATAGCTCTTTTTTG
The DNA here is from genome assembly GCA_011038615.1 of Limnodynastes dumerilii. Lineage (NCBI taxonomy): Eukaryota > Metazoa > Chordata > Amphibia > Anura > Limnodynastidae > Limnodynastes > Limnodynastes dumerilii. Next base: position 676,927 of record WWET01000029.1, read on the forward strand.
GGATAAACTCCATAACCTCCTAACCTCTCTCCTATTTCTCCCAGTTCCCAAAGACCCGTGGTCGTTCCTCCTGTGCCACCCTTTCACAATACCAACAAGCACTCAGCCAAACTTGCCTCACATATTCTTGCGGCCGCCAAATACCTTATAGCCAAGGCTTGGAAGTCACGGCACCCCCCTAGAATGTCAGAACTCAGAGCACATGGTTTGTTGCAAGCATGGAAAATATCTCCTACCACCTTTGAGATCAGGAGGACCTCTTTTACCTGATCTGATCACCATGGCTCTCCACTCACTCGCTCCCCCCTATTATAGGCTCCTTGTCAAACTATAAGATATCTGATTAATCTAATTAAGCTACATCATGCATAACTAATCTTTACCTATTCTTATTATTATTTATCTCCCTTCCCAGCACTGACCTCTGTACTTTGGCCATTTTACGCTTCCCGAACCCTACCTTAACTTCACACAGCGGAAGTACTGACGTACGTATAGGCAGTTCGTACGTATGAGCCTAAGCACGCCCATACTGTACGCTGAAGATATGTGACTATCCCTTACACTCTGAGTTATGTGGCATAATAACATCTGCCACGCGCATGCACAGTAAGTACTAATGAGCGTTTTTACGCTAGCGGCTAGCATAAAATCACTTGCGTACGTTGTTTTGGATCTATCCCATGACTTAAATGACGATCATTCCCCCACCTGTAATTATTTGTTTAATAATTTTTCTACATGACTGTCATATAATGGTTTGTATACCCATTATATGTAACATTTAGATGTTATAGGACATAACTATAATCTAGACACTGTGGTTTCTGTACTATTGTAACTTTGTGCATGTTAAACTTTGTACTGTTCGTATTGTTTATAATAATTTTTTTAAAAATTTGATGTGGGAAAAATAAAAAACCCTTTCTGACATTCACTTACCTTCATTGTCTTCCTCCTTTTTAATCCTTCTGTAGAGCTCTCTCTGTTGGGATGCTGACACAACCTAACCCTGGCCTCATTTGGTTTTTCAAGTCAGCGATAGAAATATAAAAATTAAAGAGACTAATAGCTAAAAACCACAAAAAATACACCACACAGATCATTTTAAGGTCTTGAACAGGATTTTAATAAAGGGGCTGACACTGAGTTAGGCATGAGTTTCTGTATTGTAAAATACACAAATCCAGGGCCAAAGTTCTGGGTCAGGCAGCACCTAACAATTAATCGTTGCTTGCCCTGTGTCTGCTCTGAATGTAACACAAAAAACCCTGGAGCACAAATTGTCGATGCATGTACCCACAAAACAAGTAGGCAGATTGGACACTGGTGACTTTTTGAATTAGGGTATAATTAGAAAAAGGGACAGTCTAACATACAGAATGCTGATGCTGATCCACAGACATAGGCATGCACAAGCAGAGTACTGAGTTTCCAAAGAATACCCTGATGTTAAACCCTATCCTTGTGCTTGCAGAGACAGATTGCAGATACGGCCACAGCTGTCATTAGTTTGGGCAACTTAATAGGAAGTGACCCAGATCTGTCTCTAATTATACTGAGAAGTTAGGTGACCACACCTATTCTTATCACATTTCCCACATCCCTATCTGGATTTGTCTCCAGCCTTTCTGCATTGTATAACACAATATTTATTGAACATAAATGCAATATTGTAAACAGAAATGTCTGTCATGCTGTCTCTAGACACTGTGATGAGAAACATGAAGGTAGTACTTCTACTCTTCAGATTGTGGGTATAGAAGCCATCCCCACCACCAAACATGGGGGAGATCGCTATAAATGATTGTGCAAGCGGGAGGCCTACTGGATACTGGTACTAGGTTGGCTGTATCCAGAGGGCCTCAATGAAACGATTGATTTAGATTTTGGAGAATAGTTTTCATTCTTGTTTATGTTTTTATGAGTAAGTCCCCTTTTGTCATATTTTGAGAATATTTTGAGAACAATTTTTTGTTTAACAATATATTTTTTGTGAATTGATATATGTTTTTCTTTTTCTTTTATTTTTTATTGTTTTTGCATTTTTTGTATTATAGTCATTGACTTATATATCTATTTTTGTATTTTATCTTTTTTTTTTTTTTTTTAATTTTTATTTTATTTTTATCTTTTTTTTTTTTTTATTAATTTTCATTATATTCTTATTGTTATTTTAATTGTAATTTTTATGTATTTGTTGATATCTGGGTAATGAATCTCCATTTCAACTGTCATGATATCATAAGATATAATAATGTATATAGGTTTATATCTGATTTGTCTATAATATAACCTAATAGATATAATTTTAGTTTTATTAGTTCTCTGGCTTAGGAGGATTCATAGTGCAAATTTAGCCTATTTAATTGTAATTTTTTACAGACCCTCCTTCCCTTAGGTACAATTTATCCGCTGCTGAGCTTCCAACTGTCACTTACCTGGTTTAAATGAATTAACTAATATTTTTTGAAAAACTATTTGCCTTTTCAACAAAGGTGGTTACCATAGTAACTTACATTTGGAAACTGAGGAACAGAGTATTTTGTACCTAATGGAATGGGTCATGTTGAAAGGGTATGTTTTTATACATGTGTTCACAGGGTCGGACTGGGGCATAAGGGGCCCACCAGGGAATACTGTGATGGGGGCTCACCACATAGTCAATGGATGTGGTCAAAAAGTAATGGCCAGAGGATGCTTGTATCAGTGAAACTTGCAAATAAACTGTGTATCATCTGTTACATCCACAGACTGTTCCAAAAGCTCAGTGTGAAAAGCGTGTTTATTTCTGGAAACGCTACATACCTAGCAAAATAGCAACTTTATTCATATAAACAGGAAAAACCTAATAATATAAAAGTTATAGTCTCAATGTACTCATGTGATATAGAAGGAAATGTATGAAAGTAAAACTATATGAGGAGTTAACTAATTAAGCATAGATATCTAGACATATTAAATATGCCTCTGTCCAGCATTCTGCCAGTCAGCCTAATTGCCCATTTCTGTGTGTCCATTCAGCATTATTACTCTCTCCTTCTTTGTCCAGTCAGCCCTATTGTTCTCTCCTGTTTGACTAACCAGCCTTATAACCCCTCCTTCTGTGTCCAGTCAGCTTTATACCCCTCCTTCTGTGTATTCAACCAGCCTTATTGCCCTTTTCCTTCTGTGTCCAGCCAGCTTTATTGCCCCTTTTTAATTTTTGTACAGTCAGCCTTATTGTTCCCCCATTTGTTCAACCAGCCTTATTGCCTCTCCTTCTGTGTCAGGTCACATTTATACCCCCTTTATCTGAGTATTCAACCAACCTTATTGCTCCTTCCTTCTGTGTCCAACCAGTCTTATTTCCCCCTCTTTATATCCCGCCAATCTTTTGCTACCTGTTTATGTTTGGGTCCAGTCATCTTTATTAGCCCCTTTTTCTGTTTGTCCAACCAGCCTTATTGCCTCTCCTTCTGTGTCCAGCCAGCCTTATATCCTCTTTATGTGTATCCAGTCAGCCTAATTGTCCCCTCCTTCTGTGTCCAGACAGCTTTATTGCCCCCTTTTTATTTTTGTCCAGTCAGCCATATTGTTCCCACATTTGTTCATCCAGCCTTATTGCCCCTCCTTCTGTGTCAAGTCACATTTATACCCCCTTTTTCTGAGTATTCAACCAAAGACACAGAGACCTGTGTGCAGCAGAGACAGCATCTGCCAGAAAGCCAGCAAGGTCCCGACATGCTCTGAAGCAGGTCAGTCCCGCTGTCAGCAACTTATATTTCTTGAACTGCTACCCTCACAGAGAATGGTGGCCCTTGGGGTTTCCTATACCTCAGTTGTGCATTCAGGGGGGTTTCTGGTAGCCCAGAAAGCCCCCATATATTTAAAAAAAGGTGACAAAAAAAACCCCAAAAAACTTGAAAAATCAAAAAAGGTTGTGGTTTTGTGGGTGCCTACAAAAGGGGCATGGAGGAATCCCACCACAGAGCTGACAACACTAAATAAAGATATACTATATACTATACTATATATTATGGGTCTGAGATTGGCACATACTATAAAATTAGGGGATATACTATGGGTCTGGAAATGGCACAAACTATAATATGAGGGGAGATATATTGCATCGAGGAATGGTAAATACTATAATATAATGGGATATATTATGGGTCTATAATATAAATAGGACATAATAGGGGTCTGGAAATGGCATATTATATACTGTATATAGTGCCATTCGCAATATATAAAATAAACAACCAGGGCCGGTGCTAGGTCCCTGGGCACTCTAGGCGAAGTTTGCCCTGCCCCCCCCCTTTATATGCGCCCCATCATATGCCCCTTCAGGCCTCTATGCCCCCTTCATA
>WWET01000029.1:732148-751565 GCA_011038615.1 Limnodynastes dumerilii
TCCATTATTCAGTCCTACAGAGAGAGGTTTTTTTCTCATTTGTCTAGTATATATTCTTACTTACCTTTAAAGTGGACATGTCTATACTTCACAGCTTGCTACCCTGTGCTTTCAGGTCACCTGAAACTATCTTTTTATTATTTTATTTTTTTCTTTAATTCAAGCTTCTTTATATAGTAATTTAGTGTAGATTACATAGCTAATTGTGAAACTCCATGTACCCCATTATGCTCCATCACAATAGGCATAGCTAAACACCTGGCAACGCATGGTGGAACTTGTAATTTCACATCACATGGAGTTCCATAGGTTGCCTAGGCCAGGAATAGAGTATTGTTTCTCTCCTGTGTACGTACCTGTACGCATGCGTAGTAACTATTTTACGCTATCTACGTAGCATTTTGTTACATAGATTGCGTACCTGTGGTCTTTAAATCTACGTCACAAAACGCTAAAAAAAAATTGATCCTCTACCAGAATATTAAACTGGGAAAAAAACAACTCTTACTGCTCTGCCCTTACCCAAGCCAAGCACATTTTCTTTAAATCTTTCATCTTCTCTCGAGCATTCAACACCAGTCGCCTCTTCGCCACCTTTAGCACTCTCCTCTTTCCAACTTTGCCTCCTATGTCTCATCCAGAATTATCTCAATCAGAAATGACATCTCCCAACCACCCATCATGAGTTTTTTTTTTCTTTAAATCCTACGACAAGTGACGAAATTCAATCCTTAATTATATACTCACCACCCTAAACCTGCCTTGTGGACCCCATTCCCTCACACCTTCTCAAACACCTCTCGCCCACTGCCTGCTCCCATCTAGCCCACCTTTTCAACCTTTCCCTCTCGTCTGGTATCTTCCCTTCCTCTTTCAAGCATACGCTTGTCTCTCCCATTCTCAAAAAACTTTATCTGGACCCTACTTCCCTCTCCAGCTACCGACCTATATCCCTTCTCCCCTTTGCCTCCAAACTCCTTAAATGCTTAGTCTACCAATGTCTCATCAGCTGGTTTCCAGCTCCTCCATTCCACTGAGACTGCCATGACCAATGATCTGTTATCTTCCAAATTCAAGGGCCACTACTCCATCCTCGTTCTTCTTGATCTGTCGGCTGCTTTTGACACTGTTGACCATCCTCTTCTGCTTCAAACAATCTACTCTTTTGGTCTCACTGACACTGCTCTCTCTTGGTTTTCCTCTCTGACTGCACGTCTGTTTCCACCCCTAGCTCATCCTTTCCTCCCTCTCCACTGCTTGTTGGTGTCCCCCAGGGCTCTGTCCTCCTCTGACCTCAACGCCTCTCTTCTGTCTAAGATTTCTGAGTACCTTGCGTCCCTAACCACATGGATGGTCTCAAGTGGCCTCAAACTGAACATGGACAAAACGGAAATCATTGTTTTTCCTCCCCCTTGGATTCACCCCCTTCCATCATTATAACCATCAATTTTGTGCCTAGGAGTCATTCTTGACTCCTCACTTTCATTTATATCTCACATACGTGCCCTCTCTCATTTTTACAATTTCCACAAACGCAACATTCATACATTCGTCCCTTCATCATCAATGAAGCTACCAAAACCCTCATCCACTCTCTAGTCATATCACTTCTCGATTACTGTAACCTCCTCCTCATTGGTCTCCCACTAAATGCTGCATCCAGGCTCATCTGCCTTTAACGCTGCTCTACCTCGGCCTCTCCTTTATGTCAAACCCTCCACTGGCTTCCTTTCCGCTTCAGACCTCTCTTTAAACTCCTTATGCTCACCTTTAAGGCCATCTCCTCATCCACTGCTCTCTACCTCTCTTCCCTCATCTCCATGCACACCCCTTCCCGCCCTCTCTGTTTGCTGTCTGACTTCTCTACTGATCACCACATCTCACGCCCGTGTCCAGGACTTCTACCGTGCTGCACCTTTGCACTGGAATGACCTCCCTTCTTCAGTCAGACTCTCCCCCACATTGCAGGTCTTCAAGCGCTAACTCAAAATACACCTGTATAGGCGAGCTTATCCCAAACCCTCTTAACATCCTGACTGCATCCTACATCTATCCCTTCTTCTCCTTCCTTACCCATCTCCTCCGCTTACACCAGCAGTCCATTTCCTTCCTCCTCCTTATGTCTTCTGTATGTTCATCCCTCCCAATTAGTGTGTTATCTCACATGATCAGGGCCCTTAATCCTAGTGTTGTTCCCTCCTCTACCACTCCTCTCTCACTTCTTACCCTCTTGTTCCCCTCTGCTACCCTTTTACCCCGTCCCCACCTGGTGGCTCCCTCTCAACCACTCACTGCGACCTGTCCCTTCCTCCCTGATCTGCCACACTTGACACCTCACATTTTGACTTGATGTCTGTGCTTGTTTCACTTTATTGTATTTTTGTGATATTTTTATATATATATATATATATATATATATATATATATATTGTATTTTATTATGTATAATGCTGTACATCCCTGCCTTGTATATCTGTACTGTATTTTGTTGTTGCATTTTGTATGGCGCTGGAGTGCCTTATAAATGAAAATAATATTATTAATAATAATAATAATAATAATAAACTGGCATTGCATAATGTTAGTATCACATATCCTCTGCTCCCACCAAGCTACCTTATTGGCATGCCTTGGCCTTGAACGTCTGGTTTTACACAGTATTAATAACACATTTGCATAAAAGCATATTAAAATGGAGAACATCAGCCATCTTAGGCTGCCTGGACACAACAATCTAGCTGTATGATGCATTGCATGCACAGGACTGGGGTGTTATAACATTGATCTCTTTACCGTGTGTTTATACAGAATATGTGGCTGATTCATAGTTATAAAATAATCCCAGTTGTGGCTGATTTAGGTAAATCACTTGACATCTACCTAATGGTGTTATTAATGACTAAGTGCCCACAATGGCAGCTGCACAGATATAATAAAACGTGTAGAGCTGTGTATAGGGCAGCAGTTGCATGTGGTTGCATTTAATTGTATCATTTAATTGTTTACTTTCTGAATCAGAAATACATTGGCATCTAATAAGAAAATACTGTTTTATTTTCTATATAATAAAACATAATTATAAGTTAAACTATTCATTCAGAAATTTGAATTTAGGAATCTCCAGAATGATCGCACTGGTGATGTAAAAAGTAGGCTGCAAGTAGGGGAGTCTTAGGATCAGGCTGCGGATAGGGGATTCTTAGGGTCAGGCTACAGGGAAGGGAGTCTTAGGGTCAGGCTGTGGAGAAGGGAGTCTTAGGGTCAGACTACAGGGAAAGGAGTCTTAGGGTCAGGCTGTGGAGAAGGGAGTCTTAGGGTCAGGCTGTGGAGAAGGGAGTCTTAGGGTCAGGCTATGGAGAAGGGAGTATTAGGAACAGGCTGCAGGGAAGGGAGTCTTAGGGTTAGGCCTTGGGGAGGGGAGTCTTAGGATCAGGCAGTGGGGAGAAGAGTCTTAGGCTGTGGGTAGGGGAGTCTTAGGATCAGGCTGCAGAAAGGGGAGTCTTAAGGTCAGGCTACAGGGAAGGGAGTCTTAGGGTCAGGCTGCGGAAAAGAGAGGGTTGGGATAGGATAAATACTCACATCTCACCGCCGCACATTCGTCTTTGGGATCTTCAATTGCTTGTCCTTGGCGGGACAAAATTGGTCCCCCATTGGGACTCCATTTAACCAGCAATTAGCCCTGTCCACTTATTGTAAAAAGGCACCCTTTGGTGCACACATCATGATTGCTGTTTCCCTGAGGAAGTCAGAGTGGGATTATAATACCCCACAGACAAAACACGCTCGATTTTCAGACTTTGTTGCTCATTTTATTGCTGATTCTGTGATCTTGGTAGCCAATTCCTGCAAACCTCACTGCAAAGGTGAAATTACTGCCATCGATGGAAGAAAGATAGGGATAAACAGGTTCCTGGCAAAGTGGAAGATTCATCCACAGATAAGCTATATTTTCTTTGTGTTGCCCTTTTTTATGTGATTTATGGTACGCAGGCATTTAAAAAATGTAAGTAAAGCTACTATACTTAAGAGTGATTTACAGGCCCATGTATGAGGGCTATCTGGTACGCTTAACCTCTATTATTAGTGCAGAGCTTTACATATTGTTATTGTTACAAGATACATTTTAAATCCTTTTTTCAAAAGGTAGAAGGAATGTGATCACGGCTTTTATCATAAGATATATTGGCTGGGGTCTATATTGACTCATCACAGGGTGTCATCATCCGTTATTTGCTGAAATACTGCACAATAATATGGTTCTTTTTGCCTGGCCACGATCCCCAACACTATTCCTACAGATCCTTGAACTGAGGAGAATCTTTTCTGGACTTTAATAGGACTATTTTGGACTATAAATTCATCAAAATTGGTAGATTATTATTATTTTTTTTTTTTGTGCTCCATTTTTTTCTCCATAGAAGAATGTGAAGGCATCAACAACAAAGAGAAAAAAAATCCCCTAACTTGGCGCTTAGAATTGGCTATTAGCCTACACAATTAAGTTACTATATATTTCCCCACTGATGGTGGGTTGCAGCAGGTAAATAGGTGTGGCAATAACAACCTACCAAAAACCTACCAAAAAACACACAATAACAGAAATACTTGCACTGTATCCACACAACTGGAAAGAAAATACTCTAAAATTATTTTTAAAAATCTATATACCGGACTTAAACATATAGGACCTGATTCACGCTTAAGAAGCTGCGGCTTCATAAGTGCGTATGTGTCCGAAGTTACCTACTTTACAGACCACACGCAGCGATATCCATAACAAGAGGCAGCGTAATGCCGCCTTGGGGCATTTTTAGGCAGAAGTGGGAGGGGGTAGGTATTTAGATTAGCTGGGGAGGGCAGGGAGTGCCATAAGGTACCTAAAAACGGGGGCAGGTTGGGGGATGGAAGAGTGAGTTAAGTGCACATCTGCCCGCACCTAACTCACTCTTAAGTGTGAATCAGGTCCTAGATCTCTATTTTTAGGAAAATGTTCCTTGAAAACTTGACCAAAAGTGTTATCTCTTTTAGTGGTATTATAATATCATGAAAATGGGAACTAACACAGTTGTCAGTTTGGGTGGACAGTGATGGTGGTGGCTATGGAGGGTCTAAATTTCAGCAATTGCTTTGCTCTGGTAAATATCCCATTGGCTGCTCTGGATTTTTTTGGTCTTTTCTGAGCATCAATAAACAAATGTATACAGTAAGAACATTCTTTTGCCATCATGATTTTAGACACTAAGGACAAAAATGATCCATAAAAAGAGCAGGGTCTACAATAATCAACGTAATCATGGAATTGTGAAGTCAAGGAAAGGTCATTAAACAAGCACTGGGTTGAACTGTGTGCCTATAATCAAAACTGGTAAAAAGGACAAGGTTATTGACCATAATCAATATGGTAATGTCATCCATAGAGCCATGAAATATTACTGTACATTGATTCAGAGAAAATGACATTTAGAAAAGGAAAGGGTGCACATATGGGTAAATGAGCGTCTGTCTGCATCACAAAGCATCAATTCCATTTATGCACAGTGAATGACTGTATATAAAATCAATATGGCAGACTATCACATTTATTTAAGATATAAATGCCTTTAAAGGTGGGGAGCGGATATTTCACTTGGTTGTGGTATTCAGCATTATTTTTTAAGTTAATTATATTTAAATTCTTCAAGTAAAGCTAAAATCTGACAATAATATATATCTAATGACTATTGCTGAGGAGTGGAACACATATGAATTAAAAATAGGCAACGATGATTTATTTTACTCCTATGTTCCAGGTCTCTTATGAGGAGGATGCTTCTCTGGCTCAGTACATCAGGTGCACATATGATCTGTGACAAACAGTGTGTGAATTATTGGATGTATTCAAGGGCAGCGATATCACAATGAACCAAAAGACTACTGTTTACTTTTGCAGCTACAATTTATAGTGTGTAGAACGACAAAGTATTAACTTGGCATTCCACAGGTTTGCAAGGCCTGCAACAGATCATTTAAGCTTTATAAGGATGTTTGGTGCGGATCTGCACGCACCTATCTCACTCTTAAGTGTGAATCAGGTCCATAATATCTGTTTATCATCATATCACATAAAAACTATTTAAACAAAATACCGGCCTGTATTGTAAGCAACTCAAGCTGACTATAGACATAGAGACAATATAAATCTTTAAAAAAAACGTAACAATTGCACAGCTTAATAGATATTATGTAAAGTTTAAGGTGTAAAGTTGTTTTCATGTTCTAAAGGCAATGATAGCCTTCGAAAATTTGATAAACGTGTTGTAGCAATATAATCAGTCACTCCATAATCAGAGAGAGTTACACAGGGTGGAATATTCACCGACGGCTTATCAATTGAATCTCAATACAGAGAATACAGAGGACTTACACAAGTTATTTGCGTAAGTCCCCTGTCTGGGAACATCTGCACATGCACGTGGCAAATGCTCCCTGTGCGTAAGTACTAACGGACGTAACAAAGTACTTAAGATGATGGGGCAGAGCTTTTATTTACGATGGCTCTATCCCCGCCACCTAGGTGGGGATAGCCATTTAAATGAGGGTTCAGGGGCGGAGGAAACCCTGTTCCGACTAATTGTAATAGTTAAGGTAGGAATCTGGACATAAAAGTGTCCAAATTTCCTACTGACAGAGGGGAGTGCAGGGGGCGTGCACACCCCACTACAGGCTTGTAACTACGCACCGCTGCACACATGTAGAGCGTGCGGGGGACTGGATCTGCCCTATTGCGTTTCAGCTTTTGTGGAGGATAAACCTTCAATCTATACAGCAATTGAGAGCTTCTCCACCTATTGCGCATACGTTCACAGTCTCAATATTATTAGAATTAAATTTGTAACTCTCTCTGATTATGGAGTGTCTGATTATATTGTTAAGACGTGTTTATCATATTTTCCAGGGCTATCATTGCCTTTAGAACTGTGGACACAATTTTACACGTTAAAGTTTACATAATATCTATTAAGCTGTGCAATTGTTACGTTTTTTAACTCTTAAGAATTAATGTCTCTATATCTATAGTCAGCTTCAATTGCTTTCGATACCGGACGGTATTTTGTTTACATTCATTTTGTTTAAATAGTTTTTATGTGATATGATAATAAACAGATATTATATGTTTAAGTCCGGTTTTAAGTAATTTTAGTGAATTATATTTTCTCTCTTTGGCTGTGTGGATACAGTGCGGGTATTTCTGTTATTGTAAAGAATGTTAAGGTATACCCCGCAGTTGCAATCTAATCTGAAAAGGGGGCAGCAAGGAGTAGCATTTAGGTCTCACAGCTCTGAGATCATGAGTTCAATTCCCGGACTAGGCCTTATCTGTGTGGAGTTTGTATGTTCTCCCTGTGTCTGAGTGGGTTTCCTCCAAGTGCTCCGGTTTCTTCCCATACTCCAAAAATGGGTGTGGGTCCCCGCTTGCCTATTTTGATAGGGCCGTTCTCTCCCAGCCAGTTGCGAACTGGCTGGGATTTCGATTGCATATGCCTCGATGAGACATAGCAATCGATCCATGGAGCACCGAGCTTTCGTGTGCTCCGAAAAGGTAAGAGAAAATAGTCCCCCACTCCTTTCCCTATTTCTAACCCTAACCCTCCCCTCTCATTACCCTAACCCTCCATCTCCTGCAGCCTGACCCTAACCGTCCTTCTCCCTCAACCTGACCCTAACCCTCCCTCTCCTGCAGCCTGACCCTAACCCTCCATCCCCTGCACCCTGGTGAAGTTACTCACCTTTCTTGTGGTCAGGTGGTCCGACGGTAGCGGTGCGGTGGCGGGATATCGGCGGTGGCGGTATTTCCAAATAAGAATGGGTGAGTATGCCGATCTGCATACTTACCCATTCTAAAATGAAAATTCTAAACTTGGCGGTATTCGAAATAGGGACATCCGAAAAGGAACTTTCAGATGTCACTATTTCGGAAGTAAGAGTTTCTGACCAGAGACTGACAACGCTCCAAAAACATGCTGGTAGGTTAATTGGTTGCTGAATAAGTTAACCCTAATGTCTGTGTATGTCTGTGTTAGGGACCTTAGTATGTAGCTACAAAGGGCTTGGACTGATGAGAATGTGAAATATTCTCTGTAAAGCACTACATAATCTGATATATAAAAACCTGCTAATAAATAAAGGCTCTAAATGAAAATATGTAAGCAATGAGTTTTAATTAAAATTGTATTGTTTAAAACATGTTAATTCTGTGTTTTGTTACAGCTTAATATACTTGGCTACTGAAATGGTCGAGGGCCATCAACATAAATTATTGAAGAAAAACCTGAATTTTTTTAAGTGTTAGTAAAAATGTGAGTTTCCTCCGGGCGCTCCTGTTTCCTCCCATACAGGAAAATCATGCTGGTAGGTTAATTGGCTGCTGAATAAATTAACCCTAGTGTGTGTGTGTATGTGTGTGTGAACTTAGACTGTAGCTCCAATGGTAGCACAGGGACTGATGTGAACGTGAAATATTCTCTGTAAAGTGCTACGTAATCTGATGGCGCTATATAGAAACCTGTTTTACCCCGTTCACACTGAGCCAAAAACCCCGGACTTTTTCTTTTATATCCTCTCCACGCTACATATTACACCTTACTCCCTTCTGTTATATCCCTCTCCACACATTACACCATTTCCACACCCTTCTTTTATATCCTCTCCACGCTACATATTACACCTTACTCCCTTCTGTTATATCCCTCTCCACACATTACACCATTTCCACACCCTTCTTTTATATCCTCTCCACGCTACATATTACACCTTACTCCCTTCTGTTATATCCCTCTCCACACATTACACCATTTCCACACCCTTCTTTTATATCCTCTCCACGCTACATATTACACCTTACTCCCTTCTGTTATATCCCTCTCCACACATTACACCATTTCCACACCCTTCTTTTATATCCTCTCCACGCTACATATTACACCTTACTCCCTTCTGTTATATCCCTCTCCACACATTACACCATTTCCACACCCTTCTTTTATATCCTCTCCACGCTACATATTACACCTTACTCCCTTCTGTTATATCCCTCTCCACACATTACACCATTTCCACACCCTTCTTTTATATCCTCTCCACGCTACATATTACACCTTACTCCCTTCTGTTATATCCCTCTCCACACATTACACCATTTCCACACCCTTCTTTTATATCCTCTCCACGCTACATATTACACCTTACTCCCTTCTGTTATATCCCTCTCCACACATTACACCATTTCCACACCCTTCTTTTATATCCTCTCCACGCTACATATTACACCTTACTCCCTTCTGTTATATCCCTCTCCACACTACATATTACACATTACCCCCCTTCTGTTATATCCCTCTCCACACATTACACCATTTCCACACCCTTCTTTTATATCCTCTCCACGCTACATATTACACCTTACTCCCTTCTGTTATATCCCTCTCCACACATTACATATTACACCTTATCCCCTTCTGTGATATCCCTCTCCATACATTTCACCATCCCTATCCCCTTTTGTTATATCTCTCTCCACACTACATATTACACCTTATTACCTTCTGCTATATCCCTCTCCACACATTTCAGCATCCCTATCCCCTTCTGTTATATCCCTCTCCTCACATTACATATTACACCTTATCCCCTTCTGTTATATCCCTCTCCACATTACATATTACACCTTATTCCCTTCTGTTATATCCCTCTCCACACATTTTAGCATCCCTATCCCCTTCTGTTATATCCCTCTCCTTACATTACACATTTCCCCCCTTCTGCACACATAACATACTCCGGTCACACCTCTTTGTTTACTTACCTCCTCCAGCAGCTGCAGTATAACACAGCCTCCTCCGCTTCCTTCAGCTCTGTGGCACTTCTTTCTTCTCTGCAAGCAGGAAGCTCCACCTCCTCTGCATGTGACTGCTGAGCCCTGCTGTGATCCGCTGATCCTGCCTACAGAAGCTGTCAATGCACTTCTGCCTGTACCTGGTCAGCCCCCCACCTAACAGTGGAATGCTTACCACCAGTGGAACGCGTACCACGGGTTGAGAACCAGTGCCATAAAAGATTGAAGTGTCACAGTATTTGCTGCTATAATGCCAATTACCCTCCTTTTTGTGTTTCCTCATATGGGTTGGAAAGCTTATGGCCCTGATCCAGAACGGAAGCGTTGCAAAAATGAGCACTGCACATGCTCAGATCGGGAGCGCGCACAGAAAGATGGGCGCAAGTCTTCCCATCCGTCTGTGTCCGCATCCGACTTGCTAAAGCTTGCAAGACCGGACCCCCAATCAGAGCAGGTAAGTATGTTTTTAAGAATTTTTTTATGTACTTTTGGCCATATTTTTCAACTTCTTTGTAATGGCTTTTTTTTTAATAGGGACATGTAACTAGCGCTGCGGGCCCTGGCTGGCAGGGCATGCTGGTGCTTATGGTTCTCCAAGTGCCAGCATGCCCTGGCATCCATGGACATGATGGTGCGTGTAGTTCTACAAGCATCAGCATGCCCTGTCGGGTCGGGATTATGGATCAGCCCCTATATATCCCCTATATACCCCTATATATCCAAAAAGTGAGTGGTATGGTATTTAACCCAACTCAACAGGGTGAGTTGTATTTCTGATTGATAATTATCTCCACCAGCCATTATAGAGGAGAGTCATATATCAAGCCAGTCAAGCTTGTCAAGCCAGTCAGGGTTTGGAGTATTTCTGGTTGACGCTTGTCTCCACCATTTATTGAGCATTTCAAGGAAAATAATTTAATGTCACAGTATGTGCTGCTGTAATGTGCGTTTTACTATCTGCCTTGATCTTAAGAATCATTTACACTCTCTTTAGTGTCTCCTCCTATGGACAGTTTGACACTGCTATATCCACATAGGGCCTGATTCACAACTAAGTAAGAACAGGATTTAAGTGCGTATATTTAAGAACACAAACTGAGCATGCTCAGAACTCAAAACTAGGCACTGAAACCATGTATGAATGATTCACAGATTCAAGAACGGCTACTTAGGAATGATTCATGACTTCCGCATGTTCTGACTTCTGCATGTGTGGCTAGAGTGGCATGGTTCTTAATGCAAATGAGCAGCATTCGGGCTACTAATGTACAGTATGGCGTTCCTCGAGGCTTAAGAATGATTCACAGTTAAGAAGGGCTTGCTCAGAGTAACTTAAGCACGGCAAAAGATAAGTATGTTCCCTTCTTAAGTTGACATCCGCATGGTTAGTAGAGAGGCAAAACCTCATGCTTTTCTGTTTGTTCAGTACACAACTGCTGTACGATTATAATGAATGCATGTGTTTACTTTGATTTATACAATTAAAGGCCTATCTTTTAAAACTGCTGTTATGTCACCATTTTGTGTTTGACTTTAAAATTGAAAGGTTCTCGTTATTTACATTTATTTGCAGTTTGTGCATGATTTCATTGTTTGTTATAAACATTTTTTTTAAATAGTTTTTTTAAATTGAGTTTTAGCATGTTTGCATTGTTTATGTGTGAACTTGAGATACAAATTTTGTTTAGGTTTAATTTATGTAGATATTTATTATTTTGATATTTATGTTATAACAGCTTTGAAAGCTGAATTGTTATTTCTTAATCCTTCAAGTATTTATGATTTTAATCATTTTCTAAATTTTTAACACATTTTTTGGTTACTTTTGTTGATTATAAAACAAAGAAAAAAAATCAATCTGATGTGTTTCTTTGCTTAGCCGTAAATCATGAGGATATTAAAGATCCTAAATATACACACAATTCTCAGTTGGGAACAAAGCTGTTCCTAAAAGCACCTGGAGAAAAGAATGTTCTCAGCTCCTAAGAAGCTAGGGGTGTGGTTAGCATTTTTCTTTAGAATCTGTGAATCATTCTTACTTATCTTTTCTGTGCATAAATTTAGGAACTTTCCTAAACTCTTTCTTAAGTGTAAATCAGGTCCATACCTCCCTACGGTTCCAACCTCGGAAGCATTACAGCGTCACACAGTATTGCCACTTGAATTGTTTACTATCAGAAGACAGGTGGAGCTTCATAATCTGTGTACAATTATTTAGTAGATTTTTTTTTATATGTGTGTTTTAAATTATATTTATTTGTGAATAAAATAATTTAGCTAGATCCTACCAAGCACTAAATATTTTTTCTTTTAGCCTTAGACCTTCTTTGTCTACTTTTTTGGGTTTACTTTTAACCGGATAGGCAGAATTTAATTGTGAGCTCAGCATTTTAATGATAAACTTCAGTTCAGTGCAAGACACACCCATTTCCCAAAAGACACACCCACTTCCCCAAATGGCATGCCTACTGGGTGGTAAAAGACACACACCCTCTAGCATGTTTGCACTTTGTCCCTCTTTCCAATTCTTAAATGTTGGGAGGTTTGATTAGTTATACTAATAATAAAGGTTTATAATCTTCTTAAGTACTCCATGTTAAATTCCCGACCCACCGTGATGTCAATATAATTTATTCAGGGGGCATTAGATTTGAATGCCATGTAATAAAGTAAGTCACAGAGTAATATGTAAGTGTTTCTGTGTGTGTGTGTGTGTTGAAACAGACAAAAAGCAATGCAGCAATAACTTAAAGCAATAACACATGGTATAGAATCAAATCCAATGGTAAGCTGCAACTTCAGAACTATCATGAAGTGAGATTACTGTCACTTACAAAATGGTGGAGCTGCTAATTCACAGATTTATGTGTTTGATTATGGGGGTTATAGATTTCCCCATGCATAGAAGATGCCCCCTTTGTTCTTCTCGGAGTTTTACAGTTCTTTCCTATATTGCTTAGGAAATGCATCCATTAAGGCTCCAGCATTAATGTTAAAGTTTCACTGCTCTCTGGAGTTTCAGTGGTAACATTTCAAAGGTCTCAGATTGTGTGTCAATGTAGGTAACCCTAATCAGACATGTTAAACCGCAAGGTTTTATGTCTATGGAATTGTGCTCTTACACAATTTTAAGTGGAAGCACAGGGAAAAAACACCCTGCTACTGTGCTGGCTGCAGCACTAAATCACCCACTTTCTCATGTATATATACTGTAACACCAAGCTTGTTCTATCACAGAGCACACAGAAGCGAAAACAGGCATATGGATAGCCTTAACTAACTAACTTTCTGCATTCGCTCCTATTCTGTGCATGCGCAATGAAAATTCAGCTGTGCTTACACATAAAAATAATAGGTGTAAATGCAGATCTGGATTAATGTGGATAATCAGGTATAAATATTTACTCTGACTTACTGACCAATCAAAAACTAACGGAGAGAACCAATTGAAATAGAAGACTTCTATGAAGATCTCTATAAATAGGTAGCAGAGACTAGAGTGGGTATAACCTTGAAAAAGGCCAGTGCTTGGCCGAAACGCGTTGATTTATACTCTGCTACTTTGTGTTTTTGCTGAACACACACCTTGGACCCTTGCTGCTAAACCAGTGGAACACACACACCCTTGCCGCTAAACCAGTGGATGTCCTGAGTGAGACTTATACACTCAAAAGTGCAATATGCATTTTAAATGTCCTATTCTTTTGTGAGTAGAATTTATCTTTGATTTATTTCATTCAAATAAAAGATTTACACTATTGGCGCCTGGCCGTTCTTTGTCCCCCTTGTTTTCACCTATCCTAGTGGGAAGCTGGAACGCACCCTAAGCGAAACGGAAAACGAGGCTTGGAGGCATTAGACCGGGAAAGAAACGCTGCCAGGGATCGTGCACGTTGAAGATGCTAACAGCGATCGGTCCGTCAACTCTGTCTTTCACTTTGCTAGATTGCCGGGAGTTTACTTCTTCCAGAATCAATGAATGACTGATTTGAGGCAACCTTGGACAGCACCTTTATTATGAACTTTGAAACTGTGAGCTACATATTCTTCTGAGATGTTTTAGACAAGATCTGGCACTTATATATAGAGACCTTTTTTGAGCTCTGGTTTAGCTTTATAAATCACTATTCTTTTTTTTATTTTTTACCCTGTAATAGACAATGGGCCTGATCCAGACCTATGCCCGCGAGCGTAGCGTATGATCGCCCGGGCGTATAAACTTTCACGCCCATGACACTCCCATTGATTGTACCGACTTATGGCGGCTGAACCCTACCCTAACTTTTTCAAGCGTCCATGCGAATTTTCGTACCGATACGCTGGTCGTACGGGGCTTAGCACGCCCATACTGTACAATTTAAATGGCTATCCCCGCCTCTGTGTAGTAACTCGAGCGTCCGGACTATCGTCGTACAAAACGCACGCCCCTTGGGCGAAAAATACGCTCAAAATACGCTCGCTGTACGCTCATGTCCTTCGGACGACCGGAAGTTGTCATACTGCACATGCGCAGTGCGTTTTTTAGCCAGGTTTTACGCTCTCGAACGCCGTACGATCGCTTAGGTCTGGATCAGGCCCAATGTCTACAATATAACAAATTAACAATTAATCCAAATCGCTGTCTTGGTTAAGTTGCAGTTATTTTTTCTTGTCATGTAAAAAATTTATATTACAAAGTAGTTGATTATAATGTAAGAGCCACATATAATGCCTGAAAAATGTAGCACCAACATCATTGTGGCAAACTGGATTGTGAATGCCGTTCAGTGGATATATCCAGAGTATAGTGCTTCTCTTTTATTTCTCTTCTAACCGATAACAAAGAAATATTCTTCTGGACTGCAGGAAGAGATTTATTTAATTTAGATTTAAACAGGGTACACTTTGTAGGGTTTAAGTGCCGATTCGTCATCTGGTCAGATCTGTGGTAATTATTCTAGCCCTGATGTGCTTAATGATGTCCCCCTCCGTACACACTGGTCTCTAGTTTTCTGTGGATCATTTAACAGATTGGTCATAAATTATTTGATGTAATGATATGCTTGCCCACAAGGTGGCACTATGCGTCTGTCAGTTCATACTGCTACTTTACAGACATCAGGACCTTTTGATCTTTTAAAATTAGGAGCTCCTAATAACCAAATCAGACAATGTGATATTCTTACGATTCTACAGCATTGTTTAACAGTACAAACTGAAAAGATTTTGGAGCTATCTGACAATTATCGTGTGACTGGAACAATCATCAGATAACCCTCCAGTGTGTGTACCCTGGTCCAGTGGTCACAAAGTACACATATTAAAAACTCCAATTGCAATAGCTCCAGCCCATTGTCCATCTGTGGGACAGAAATGTCTGTTTTAGAAATAGAGACAGCGGAAAGCTCATTTTTGGCTATTTAAAAAAAAAACACCCATTTTGAAATTTTCTTTTGAATGTGTAAGTATGCTGATCAGCATACTTACACATTCCTTTTTGAAATTCACAGCCCGCTGGACCTGCCCTAGACCCTACCGGAGAGGTGTGTAACCTCTCTGGGGACTTTTAGGGTTAGGCTCTAGGGAACAGAGGCTTGCTGTGATTACACTTCGTGTGTTTGCTTCTTGTTAATTAAAAAAAACACCCATTTTGGAATTTTCTTTTGAATGTGTAAGTATTCTGATCAGCATACTTACACATTTTGGAATTCACAGCCCGCTGGACCTGCCCTAGACCCTACCGGAGAGGTGTGTAACCTCTCTGGGGACTTTTAGGGTTAGGCTCTAGGAAACAGAGGGTTAGGATCATAGAAGAGTCTAGGTTTAGGATGTGGGCATGGGACACTTAATGTCAGGCTGGGGGGAAGGGAGTCTTAGGGTTAGGCTGTGGGAAAGGGAGGGTTAGGGTAAGGATTAGAGTAAGAATTAGGGTTACATTTAGACTTATCCTTTGGCAAAGCATCTTCTAAAATGATTGTCAAGGAATCGAATTCCCAGCCAGTTCGGAACCTGGGTTGTTGGTAGTGTTTAGGAAACGTGGGGGTTTGATGTAGGGCTTGCTCATTGGCAGGAACATGAAGAGAAGCAGGAAAAGTGCCTCTTGAAGACGAATGTCCTGAAAGAGGTACTACTGGGAGATCCACAGGAGATGAAATCAGTGGTGCCTGCAAAGGGAACAAAGGCAGTAGAAACTGTGAATGAGACTGAAGCAGAAGCAACTGCAGTTAAGACTGAGAAAGCAGTGACTGCAATTGAGACAGAAGCAGAAGCAACTGCAACTGAGACTGAGGCAGTAGTGACTACAATTGGGACTGAAGCAGAAGCGACTCCAATGAGGCTGAAGGAGTAGTGACTGCAATTGAGACTGAGGTAGCAGTGACTGTAACAAATGCTTGAAGCAGTGGTAGAATATGAATGTCTCACACTGATTCTAAGACGGGTTGCTGGAGCTTGTAGTGTTAGGTACGCTGCAGAGAGAAGTGCACGCGCTTGCAGGTAACGTCCACTGAAACTTGTGCACCGAAGTCGATGCATACTTGCAGATGGAGACTGCTGGAGCCTGTAGTGCAGAGAGCACTATGCAGGAAACTGCAGATGGTAATGATTGCTGGACCTTGTAGTGCAGGCAGAAATATGCAGGAAACTGCACAAATGCTAGCAGATGACAATAGTGAGGTTCAAGGAATCAGATCAGCTTTGCTGACATGAGGAAACTGTAAACACACAGAGAAGTCACAGGGACAAGGCACTAGATACTATGGTACATACTGCACTGGCACAGGTGAGACTGTGCCAGGGATTTAAATGGAGCGCACTTAGGTCTAAAACTATTTAAGAAAATCTAGGATAAGAACAGGGGTAATATAGAATATAATAACATTGTGAAGGTGCTCTAGATCTTTGAAGGCTGCTTAAGTACCCAAACATTTTTTTTTACCACACTATATATGTGGGGGCTTAGGAGAAAAATGGTATTCAAAAATAGGTGAAGAAAACATTACGGGGCTGATTCAGAGTTGCACTTACACCTTTTAGGTACAAGTATAGATCTGAGCAATACCAAGCTAAATTACAAGGGGAGGTAAATTTAAATTATGAAACCAGATTTAGATTTAAGAGGTGAAGTTTCTTAGCTCAACTCTATTTTATAGACTAAACATAAAGCTATGCAGTATTTGAGTTCTATGTGTAAAAGTATGTAACCTATATGCAAAAAATTTTATATGAATTAACACAAAATACTTTGAAAATTGGTTTAGCCGAGCTGTCCACTTGTACCTTTTTTACCCTTACTCCCAAACTCTGATTCAGCCCCTATGTAATAATGAATGTTACCACACTGAATGAAAAAAAAATGATAATAATTATAATATAAAGTAAAGATGAGGAGTGATAATATACTTTAAAAGCCAAGTTTCAGATTAGAGTTCAAAATAAAGTAAAAATGACAACTATATCCAATAATCACTTTACAAAAAAAATATAAAAAACAAAAAGTTATTTGTATTTGGTTGGCTCACAGTTTGTAGACCATGGGATGAATTGGTTCCTCACGTTAAGCTGGCCACACACTAGTGATTATTGGCTCAATCATACAGTTATCATGGATTAGGCCATGTGTGTGGGCAAGATTTTTTAAAGTGGCAATTAGACTCTTAAAAACCGCTAGGGTCCGATTATCTAGTAATTTAGAAGTCTAGATTGCTAATCAGACCCTAGGTACGATTTGTTTAAAGTACCTGGTGTTCTGCAGTGCTGTGTCCTCTCTTCTGCTCTGTCTTGACAGTCAGTTAACACAGTTCTGCAGCACACCACATACTGACAAGTTGCAGCGCTGTGTATGGGGCAGATTGGGGGCAGTGAAGCATAAGTCCGGTCTGGGTGACAACTGATGCAGCGGTGACTGAGGGAAACTGGCTGTCCTGTCTCCATTGTTGCTAGACTTCCCTCTGATGCCCCTGTGTACCTGACAGGAAACTCCTACCATTACTGACAGGCAGCCCGTTCAGCAAATCAGCTACAAGGCCTTCAATCACAGCAACACCTCCCTCTTCAGCAAGATTATTGCTCCAAGCAACTGCAGTGTGTGGCGCTGATATTGGGACCGTTCCATAGGGGGAAAATCATGCTAGGAGCCATAATCGATGTAGTGTGTACCTAGCTTTTGTCCACAGAGGAGAAGCCAAGGGCTCTTGAGGCACGGATGCCCATGTATGTAGTAATGGTAAAATGTGTGTAACCTAAATAAGTATAATGGGCCAGATTTACTAAGCTGCGGGAAATTAAAAGTGGAGATGTTGCCCATAGCAACCAATCGGATTATAGCAGACATTTTTCTAGTATGTAATAGAGAAGCAAGAGCTAAAATCTGATTGGTTGCTATGGGCAGCATCTCCACTTTTCCTTTCCTGTAGCTTAGTAAATCTAGCCCAATAGCTTTCATTAACCAAATAAAATCCATAATGTAATATAAACAAAAAAAAGAACATACGGCAAAAGGTACAATTACATTTTAATAGGTTGTTGATAAATTACAATAAAATCCAACAACCACCCCAACAGAATGTTTTACCCATAATAATACTTGCAAAACACAATACGTCAGTGTATAGACAATCATTATCATTCAAGTTTTAAAATTTGTTCCCTAAATTTGTTTTTAAATATTGCAATTTGCTAACCATTAAACCATGTTCTGCAGCAATAATACTCATTGTGGTCAGTTCTGCAAAAATTGTTCTGCTGACACTTCATAAACCCCCCAAACAGGTTCTGGGAAGCATCGATGGGTCCAGATCCAAATGTTATGTGCTACTGTAGTAACAGATATTTGTGTTATGTTGTAACAATATCAGGTCATTCCTTTATTTGGCAGATTTCGGATCTTCTTTTCCTGTCTGGGCAGTTCTCTTAGCGCCAATAATTGGTAAAGTCTGGAGGAATTGGGTTGTCACCTGATCTATGTCTCGGTTTCGTATATAACAGAGAAATGTGGTCCACAGGAAGGCACATACCCCAATGTAAGCAGTTCTGACAAATGGTGGTATAAGGCTGAAATTTATGGTCTGAAAATAGATACAAACAGTAAATAAACACAAACATCAAAATTCATAGAAAAACAATGTTTACGTTTAAAAAGAAAACAAATAGATATTTTAAAATGCTACAATATTGATTTTAATGATAAAAACTCATTTAAGTCTTATTGAAATTCTTTTGTAATATTCACGAAGAGAAGGAACTGTGAGCCTGATCCAAACTTACACCGATGCGCTGTGCTTACTAAAGCACAGCGTATCGGCGTTCACTTACCCTGACACTCCCCCCAATTTAAGTCTAAATTCTTTTGTAATATTCACGAAGAGAAGGAACTGTGAGCCTGATCCAAACTTACACCGATGCGCTGTGCTTACTAAAGTAAAGCGTATCGGCGTTCACTTACCCTGACACTCCCCCTGTGTGGGCGTATGGCCCCTTCCTTACACCGGCTGAAGGTTACCCTAACTTCAGCCGGCATAAGGAAGGGGCCATACGCTCGCACAGGAGCGTATGTCCGCCTAGCCCGCC
>WWET01000029.1:761242-780252 GCA_011038615.1 Limnodynastes dumerilii
GGGGATATGATAGCAGCTTCCACATATATCAAGGGTTGTGACCAGCTAGAGGAGGGTGGCATTTTTCAAAGAAAGAGGTGTAATAGAACACGAGGGCATGAATATAAACTGGAGGGTGGTAGATTCAGAAGAAATGTGCGGAAAAATTACTTCACTGAAAGAGTGGTAGATAAGTGGAATAGTCTCCCATCTGAGGTGGTTGAAGCTAACACATGCATGGGACAAATATAAGGATATCCTAAATCTCAAATTAAATTTAGGGTAAATAGGGTATATGGTTAGTTTAGTTTTAAATAAAAAACTGGGCAAACTGAATGGGTCATATGGCTCTTATCTGCCATCACTTTCTTTGTTTCTAAAGTAGAATTGTTCATATGACAAAATATAATTATCTAGGTTTTGATTTAACTACACTTTTCATGTCAGTTATCGGATTTTGACAACCACATATTTTCACAGTAAAAAATATTGGTGTAAGAGCATATAGGATGCACCTGGGGCAGCATTGTGATACCAAATCCTCTGAACAATTCAACACATTTCTTCATTTGTTTATGGGAATTTATTTAAAATAAAAAAATATTTGTATGAAGACTACTATCTGCACACAATATGAATCAATAAACACAGGGGTTGTAGCTTACCCACTAGCTGCCACACCCAAAATAAATATTTACACTGACAGTCAATCTGAGTAGGAGGTGATGTAACCTGGTTACACAATTCCAAAGGCTATGGAATTATCATGAACTCTTTTATCATATGTATAATATACACAAGCAAAGAGAAGCTTGTTGTGACTGGTGGGGATCAGCTTGTATATACAATTCAGAGGTAATTAGCCATAACCTTCCAACATCAATCTCCAATACACCTAAGAAGTTTTATAGAAATTTTGCAGTGTAAAAAACTGTACCTGAATCTCAGGTGATATGCCAACAAAGACGGGAACTGTTGCATACAATTCTGTGCCTTTATCAGAAATATTTGAGGGATTCTTTAACCAGAATAAAATCAAGCAACAATATCTCCTACTCGCTAATAACATTTTTTTAGTACCACCCTCAAGCAAAGATAACATTTACAGCTGCCCTTATAAACTCATAGGTCATTTTTAACATAGTATTGTGAATGTATATATCGAGTACCTCTGATATTTAGAAAGTATTAAAGAAATAATTACGGAGGTGCAAATGTGTCAGCCGTATAGACTTAAAAAGCATTGTTAATATCCCTTTAAAGGGGGTAAGACAGGATGAGACATGTGGAATTATGATATATATTAAATGCAGTCAATTTGCTGTATTTAATTTTCCAACTGGTTTGTATGCATTTGCTATTGATGCATGCTACATTTAATCTATAGAAGCGCAGTTTACTTACACCAGAAAAGAGGCACCTTCATGCTATACGCAGGAAGTGTGTTACATTGTTGGAGCTGAGCACATAATATCACACACTAAAGGGTTGGTCCAGAGGCGAGTACAAATACATGCATTGAGCACAACACATGGGAAGGCTGCGTGCAAAGGTACGCACAATGGTAGCTCTGGATGGCTATGCAAGTATGGCACGCAGCATATGTGCACAAAGCAGCCAAGTGCAGTGCAGATACCTGATCTTATAAGTTATGCAAGTGCAGGGAAGTACACTGTAATGTATACCGCAAATTGTGGCTATGATTTGTGCGAGTGCTTAAGCCACAGTTCAAATGCATTAAATATATCCCAGAACGATTTTAGGCAAGAAAAAGACATTTCTTTTTCTTAATAACTATATAAATGATTTTAAACCTACACAAAGCTTCATGAGAGATTCTGTAACTTTTGTGTTGTGTTTAGAGTTGGAAAATGGCAATGGCCCAGACTAGGTCATTAAGTGTCAGCCCCCCTGCGCTAATTTCCGACGGACATTGCACGGTTAGATAAGGTAGCCCTATGGCACTAGTAAGTGCCATAAGGTGACTAAAAACGGGGAAAGGGGGACAGGATGGGTGAGTTAGGTGTGGATCTGTCCGACATAATTAAATATTTTCTATACCAATTCTATAAACACAAAATTAAACAAAAAAATTGATAAAAAAAAAAAAAAGGAAGTCATTATTATTTCACATTGAGTAAAGGAGGACATTTTTTTACATCATTACATAAATGGGGGGACATTTTTAAATGGATGGGGTATGTTCTGTGATTACTATGTATGGTTCCAATTTTATATGCGTCGGCATGTCATTAACCCTTGGCATGCGGCCACTTATGGTACTAAAAGCCACAGCATGCCCTGAACTACATGGGCAAGCTGTGCTTTATAAGTACTATATGCCGCAGCATGCTAAGGGTTCAGAGCAGGCCGCGGCTGGGGTTTTAATTATTACTAATGACTTTTTTTTCCTTTTAAATTAAAGTTAAAGAAATATTAAATTTAATAAGGGCCATGATGTATGGCAATTTTTAAGGGTTAATTTGCCGCTATTACAAATTTAATTGCAGCGAATCAACCCTTAAAAAAAAAAAACTAAACACATCGCAGGGAAACTCTCCCATTTGTAAATGCGGCAATTTTTGTCAAAACTCACTGGCAAACAACAGCGATGTGCCGCGATATTTACAGGCGAGTTAATTCTCCCCTTAGTAAATTTGGGCCAAGGTGTCGAAAGGGAAATCTTACACTCTAACACTTACTGTGCCATACGAGAATCGGCACCATTCCAATTTACACAGCCTAGGAATGAGCATATCCCAGGCGGACATGAGATTTAAATTGACACAAGGCAACATGTAAGTCTGAGCTTATAAATTCTGACTATGCTATATTTTCCAGCAATGGCACGACTTGCTCACTAGAATGTAGGCATAAATAATTACAGCAAACTTTTCACAAAACCCAAACGTCAACAAATAACAACAGACCTGATTCAGATTTGCGCGCGGAAGGAGACTCTCGCATGTCAGTTGCTTTAGTCCTCTTGACAGGTAACATCTGCGCATGCGTGCGCCAGATATTAAATGTTGGAAGTTCTTGCATACAGAACTGCATTCCGTACAGAAGGACATCCATAGAAGGGGTCAGTCCTTCAGATCCGCATGCCAAAATCCCACCACACAGGCGGGGGGTGGAGAGCTACTTTCAGATCTACGTGTATACACAAGTCGCACGCATATCTATTCCCTATTCTTGTTTCTGTTACCACACCAAGTAGTTCTGGCTATTATTATGCAAACAGGGTATGGGTCGCCACTGAGAAAGGGTAATTTTCTACACCACATTTGCGAATAAGAAAGTTGCACCGAAACTTCCTGGCCAGCCACAGAGAGGTAAGAGCCACTCTCAATTTCCCAAACCCTTATGCTAATCCTTACCCTAACCCTCCCTTCCCCGCAGCCTAACCCTAAGTCTCCCATTTTAGGCTCCGTCCCCTCCCCGCAGCCTAACCCTAACTGCCCTACTAAAATACATCCCCACCCCTGCACTAACCTGTTTGATTGTCAGGTCCAATGGTTTGAGTGTCGGGTCCAATGGCAGGATTTTCGTAATAGAGGCATATTCTAGAATACACACAGCCGACAATTAGCGGCAGTGGGTATGTATGAAATGTGGGATCGCAGCGGACCATGCAACCAAGATTTTGTGGGACTGCAGTGGCCGCCTCGAAATGCTGTTTCCAAAAGAGACATTTGAAAGCCAATTTACAACTGTCTCTATTCCGAAAATAGCGCTAATGGAAAGATGTTATTAATGAATGATTAAGTATGCCGATTGGGTTAATTACCGATTCATTCATTTATTTAGAAACCGCCCCTCAGACCCGCAAGACATATGAGTATTATAGGGGATTCTATGGGGAGTCTTAGGGTTAGGCTGCGGGGAGGGGAGTCTTAGGGTTAGGCTGAGGGGAGGGGAGTATTAGGGCCAGATTTACCAAGCTGCAGAAAAGGAAAAGTGGAGATGTTGCCCATAGCAACCAATCAGATTCAAGCTCATATTTTCTAGCATGTAATAGAAAAGTAGGAGTTAGAACCTGATTAGTTGCTATGGGCATCATCTCCCCTTTGCCTTAGCTTAGTAAATCTGGTCCTTAGTCAGACCTTGGTGGAAATAACCACTGAAGGCACGGTCTCTCAGTAAGACAGGAATAGTAAATTAATGGATACATCCAGCACCAGAATAAATAAAAAATAATAAGAATCTACAAACTCCCATAGTTTGCAATGCAAACACAGTTATCATAGGGAAGAGTCCTGGACACAAGTCAAAAGCAACAGCTTAAGGATTCCAAATTAGCCACAGCTGTTTGGAAGATGAGAGCAAAAGGCGGCTTGCAAAAGAGAGATAGTGAACCGGGGTTGATTGGGAACTTCATAGGGCCCTGGAAAAAATGTGCAAGAGGATATGTGTGTGGGTGGTAATTGCAAAGCTTCTATAAATCAGAAATAACATCTGCTATAGGTGTGGATAACAAAGCACAGAATAAAGAATCTTAATAGAAGCAGTGCAAATACACAATGTAAGTGGAGTTATATATATACACAATTAAGAAGAATAAAAAGTTATGTATAATAGTAACAAACACATCTATTGACCCAGAGCTGCAGAAAACACATGTATGTGCCCAAGCATTTATTTCCATCTCCTTGTATGTGCCCGGCCATCTACTTCTGCCCCTTTATGTGTCCAGTCTCCAATTCTGTGTCTTGTATATGTGGCTAGCTTCCATTTCTTCTCTTGCATGTGTGTTCAGCCCCCATTTCTGCCCCTTTTATGTAAACAGCTTTTTATACATCCCATTCTATACTGACTTGCCTTTGCTGTCTTCTCCCTTTTAATCCGTGGAACTCTGCTTCAATGTTGCTGACCCAATGGCATCATTCACATAAACAGTACAGGTTATACAGGGCTCCTACAGAATCCATGTATGACCAAATTTATTTTTGTGAATGACACTGCTGTATATGCAGAGCTGTAACTAGACATTTTAGAGCCAGGGGCAAAAAGGGAAATTAAATGCCCCTGACCCTGAATTCCAAGCTAAAATAAAGTTGATTTTTAACTTACTGGCGCCCCTTTAAGCTTTGCGCCCTGGGTGGCTGCCCCTATCATACCCCCCTAGTTATGGCTCTGCGTATATGTGAGGTCAATGTCATTCAATTAAACAGGATTGATACCACAGGGCTTCTGCATAACCAGTACTGTGAAAGCATCAGAGTAATCTTTTATGTCAGGCGTCTGGTGTTTATGTGAAAATTCCAAAAACATTACAAATATATTACTGCACTAAATGACACCTGCCGCATTCACACTTAAGAGTTCCATACCTCTTGAAAGCAAAATCTCTGATACACACCCCCGCATAAGCGGGAGTGTTTAAATCCACATGAGAGAGGGAGTGAACTCCTAGTGTCACTCCCTCTCTTGTGCGTAATAAGTGTGACTTGCGCTACTATAAGACAGACTTAAATAACATTTGCGGATCAGCCGTCCGTCTGACGGCTGATCCGCGCATAAGTGGGTATTAACACCCACACTATATAATTTACATCCCCCCGCCCACTTTGGTACTTCTTACAGGCGGGGAGAATGAGAATGAGTTCCATACAGTAGGAGATACGCATGTAACAGGGCCCCCTGTTCTGAGGAGCCCGTGTGCACTGCACACCCTGCACCCATTATAGATACGCCTATGACCTGAGCAATACCACGTTGAACTGCAAGGGGAGGCAAATTTCAAATATGAAAGCAGAAATAGAATTTAGAGGTAAAGCTCAACTCCAAATGATAGATTATACATAAAGTTATTTACTATTTGAGTTCTATGTGCAAAAGTAAAGCATTTTCCCTGCATGTAAAATAATTAATTAGCACCCCTCACATTGCAAAATGGTTTAGCCAAGCTGTATACTTGCACCTGCTTTGCCCTTACTCCCAAACTCTGGATTAGCCCTTGTTTGCCCTTGTGTGCGGAAGTGGGCAAATGGACAGACCAGTGGACCCGGTCCAAAATTAATAATAAGAAAACTGGCGTAACAAGCAGGGGTGTTTTAAGAAGTGAGGGGGCCCTTATGCAGGATTTGCACATGGGCACCCCGCCCCTTCCCTTACCTGAGACAGGACTGTCCCGTTTCGCGGCCCGGAAAAAGGGCGGGTCATTAAGCTCCGCCCCTTTTTCGCCACACGAATCGGGACAGTCCCACTGCAGGGGAAGGGGGACCAATTTGGTATCTATTTCTTCCTTCCAGAAGATCTTAGAGGGAAGAAATAGATGCTGAATGGCCCCACTTCCCCTACCAACCCAGGGTACAGGATGCATGCCACAAGGCCCCCTGTTCTGGGGGGCCCGTGTGCACTGCACACCCTGTACCCATTATAGATACACCTATGGTAACAAGTCCTAGCTGGATTATACAACCAAAAGCAATTGTGAGATGGTATATGATTAATTAAATTGTTGCAGTTTCTTGTCTAATGTACTTGCACATTAATAAACTCCCAGAATTCTTCCAATTTGCCTGTAAGATTTCTTACCAAATTTCAAGAAATCAAATCAAAAACATGGTTAACCATTAAAAACACAGAAAACAATCAACAAGACTAACAGGTACACTAAAAAGTCTGATGTTCCTAGCCAAGGAAGGTGTAATTAGCAGAGGTGCTAATGTTCATATAATTCAATGCATTTTGAGAAATGTGCTGCTTTTTCATTGTTTTTTTTAAGAAGGGAGCACATCTCTTGAAAGTGTTGTGGTCAGTGAGACACTGCAGGGGGCTGAAGACACATAGGCCTGGATTCAGAGTTTGGGAGGAAGGGTAAAAAAGCTGCAAGTGTGCATCTCTGCTATACCAGTTTGCAAAGTAAGGGGTGCTAATTAATCTTAAGTCTTTTACATGCAGGGAAAATACATTACTTTTACACACAGAGCTCAAATACAGCATAGCTTTATGTTTAATCTATGAAACAGAGTTGAGATAAGAAATATCACCTCTTAAAAATAATTTTGCTTTCACAATTTAAAATTGCCTCCCCTTGCAGTGCAACATGGTATTGCTCAGGTCTACACTTGCACCTAAAAAAGGTATAAGTGCAGCTCTGAATCAGCCCCACAGAAGATACCAGTAGGTATATTTAAAGTTGAAAGAGATGGTCTAGCTTCCATTTATTAAGATATCTGCAAAGCAAGTGGCAGTACTATTCTGCCAGTTATAATTAACAGCCAAACTGGTTTGCACATCAGCATGTATAAGGGCTAATTTCTGCACGTTCTTTGGATAGTGACTGTTTGCTGTAGAGCCCTAAGTGTAATGATGTATGTATTGTACACCAAGCCCTTATGTAAAAAATAGCTGTAAACAGATACATAAGTAAAATAAATTTTCATGTTTAGTCAGTCTGATACATTTCAAGGGTTACTCTTAGCTCCACTAAGAAGTAGCAAAGATTTGACACCAATCAGTAATAACAGATTAGCAGGTATTTCAAAGCCAAATATATATTTGTCAACCTATGTGAATTTAGACACTAACTTCTAGGTGACCAGAGCTATTAAGGCAAATTCAATTCTACCAACTGTGTTCTTTTTTTTTAACGTGTTCCATGATGAAAAATGTTTGTCTATATTTGGTTCCACTTACACATGTCAACAACATTGTTGCACACTGGAATACAACAGAGTCTGCCAATTCATCGCTTGCCTTGTTTTAATGATAAACAAAAATAATGCAGCTCTAACACTTGTTAGTATGCCGGTTTATTATCACAGATTGTATATTTAACAGATATAAAATTATTGTTACATTCAAATTCTTTGAATTGTCTAAGCGTTGTCTATTGTCACCAATAAGGGTAACTAGGAAAGCTAATTCTCAAAAAACAAATGACAACATCATTATTTATTCATTGTTAAACTTAGTGAAAAATTGCTAAATTCTTCATCTTTATAGAAAAGCTGTAAATTATGTGGCCTACATAAATGCAATGAGTGTGTGACACTTCATTTCCATCTGTATTTTTCAGGATAGAGGGTGCACCTGGAAAAGCATGTCTAGAAGACATGGGACCGGATTCAGAGTTTTAACGGATGTGCAATGCGGATCCGCTAAAAACGTAGTATTCAGAGGTGCGTGTTTCTAAAATGGCTGTATTTTTGGAAGAAAAAGAAAAAAGTCGGAGCTGTAATAACTCCGACCGCAGGCAAGCCGTCCAGTATTTTTTTTTCCAATAATAAAAAATTAACCCCTTCCCCCCTGTCCTCCTCCCCGCCGCAACATAAATAAATAGATTCCAGCCCGACAGGGCTTGCTGATGCTTGGAGAACCACAAGTGCCAGCACGCCCTGCTCTCCGGGGCCCGCAACGCCATGTTAATGTCCCCATTCTGGTTATAATAAATGATAGGACCGGCCTCTGTGACAAAAAAAAAATATGTACAGTAAATAATTAAAAAAGAAACCCACTTACCTGCTCTGCTGGGGCCCGGTCTTCTAAGCTTTTAATCCTGGTGAGGGCCTTAATCCTGGTGAGGGCCTTAATCCTGGTGAGGGCCTTGACAGTTCCACTGTTATTGGGGCATATTTATACCCTTTGCTCAGTGTCTGAATTCTCATTTGAAACGAGAATTCAGACACTGGGCAAAGGGTATAAATATGCCCAGTGGAACTTTCATTAGCGTTGGGATGTCCTGCAGGACATAGTTTGCGATGTGACAACAGGGTTTTTTTTTTTGCCAAGGCCCTCACCAGGATTAAAAGCTTAGAAGACTGGACCCCAGCAGAGCAGGTAAGTGGGTTTCTTTTTTAATTATATACTGTACATATTTTTTTTTAATCACAGTGGCCGGTCCTATCATTTATTATAACCAGTATGGGTACTTAACATGGCGCTGCGGGCCCTGGATAGCAGGGCATGCTGGCGCTTGTGCTTCTCCAAGTGCCTACATGCCCTGGCATCCATAGGCATATTGGTGCTTGTAGTTCTACAAGCATCAGCATGCCCTGTCTATCCGGATTTAATTATTTCAGTCATAGCGGCAGGGGGGTAAGGGGTCGGAGAAAGGTGTTTATTTACGTAGAATTTTTTTTTTTGTATTAACTTTTTTTTTTTTTACAACTTCAGTGAGCTGCTCCTTACACTTACACCGTCCCAGGGATGGTGTAAGCGTAAAGCTTGTTAAGCAGCCACCGGACAGCCCTGCATGGAGTATTTAAATTAGAAAAACGTCCCTTTTCTCATTTAAATAACATGGAACTCTCAGTTCAACAGGCGTAGGGCAGTCGGATGCACAGACATATGAATGGGTACACTTGCGCCCATCTTTTTGTGCGTGCTAGCGATCCGAGCATCCACAGTGCTCATTTTTGCTGCACTACCGTGTAAAAAAATATGTTATATGTGAAAATTTAAATTGCAGTTTTTAACTTGCAAGCCAGAAGTGAATATTATAATCAGCGAATTTTAGCTACCGTAATAATATAGCTTGTAACACTTATTTAAAATGGCAGCAGGTAGGATAACAATTTGAGCACAGGAAATTTTTATATTTACAACCAATATTAAAAGCCATGTTTAACCCTTTGGATGGTTAAATAAACATTTTGCTGCCTCTGCAACGTAGAAAACTAACTTATAGTCCTGATTTAAACGTGTAAATGCATTTAACGAAAGAAAATAACAATTATGCGTTTGCAGTGTTCTAACAGAGATACTTAAGAGGGGCCCAGCATTATTTTGCACCAGTGCCCTATTAGCTACGTCCCTGCGAGTAAATGCATAATTGCTGCAGATGACAAGTGTACAGCCCACTCCTACACTGTGGAATCTGCCTGTGTGTCCAGTACACAATGAAAGTATTATACATCTCTCCCAGCTACACAATGACCCATTCACAACTCATTGACCACGCCCACCAAGACTCCGCCACGCCCCTGTATTACAGTAATGACTGGTTATGGTTATGAGTGGGCGGGGCTTATACTGTACTTTCTTCGGTGTCAGAGGCGTAGCGGTTCTATAGGCTTCTTATAGCGCCCTCCCCCTGTGTCACAGAACACTTGTCGCCTACACACAGCAACCTCCCCTCACACTAAAACGCTGACATTATCTTTACCTCAGCACCTCGGGAAAAATCATCACAGTATCCAACAGCAACCCTGTACTGCGGTCCACCTGCCTGCAACGTAGACACAACGTGACAACCCTTACCCGCTTACCTTCCCATGCCGCAATCCCGTGTCACCTTCCAGTTTCCTATTGGCTTCTAGTCACGCCCATCCTCTCGTATAGAACACACGCTGTCTCTTGATTGGCTACTTGCGTTTGTCCCGCCCCTCTGCCGGGGAATCCATGGCTCCTTAGTAACGGGACTTGCAACTTCGGCCTGTACGTAGATGTCTTTACCGCAAGGGGTGGCTTTGGCACCAGGGCATAGAGGTAGAAGGAGCAGCAGTGCCCCTGCCCTCATAGCTATACGTTTGCAATACAGGGTTTTCATGTTAGCATTGCAGAAACTCTATTTTCCAATCGGCAGCACTGTCTTTTCCTTTTATTGCGGGGAAAGTTAATAACAGACAATCCAGAGGCAAGATCCTGTACAGAGAACAGGTAAACATGCTATGCATCTGCAATCGCTGTGCCTGAGGACGATTGTATCACTGAAATACACTATTCTAACAACACATTCTCATGGCTGCATTCTGCTTGCTAGATATTAGTAAACACTGCTGAAATGCTGATCTGTTTGTATAATGCATTTTGCATGGGCTGGTTTATGCAGTGCAATGCAGGTAAGGGATATTATGCAATATGAGACTCATATTTTATGATTGGGTCGATAAACATGTTCTAACAAGCTGATGGTGAAATAGAAAATGTCCCAGATTCTTGATCTAATTAGTAAATATATTTCATGTGACTGGATAATATTTTTTTTTGCTAGCAGTGGATTAATGACAACGCTTGCCAGTTTTCTTATGAAAGTAGTTTGTTCTGTTACACTGGATTCTTCTGGTTTGCACAGTCAGTACCCAGGCCCTGTCATTTTGCTTGTCATAGCAAAATCCAAACATCACTGGTGACTTTGCACCACACAGGGGGAATGTACACGTCTCCTATTGGTGACATCATGCTGCTTTTGCCTGCAAAGTCCATGAAAAGAAAGTATTTATGTTGCCACTTGAGACATTGAATAAGTTACAGAAACCTCACAGATTGTTAGAGTGAAAATAAAAGGATGAAATGTGAAACAATCAATGTAAAATAAAGAATTTAGCATTTTATTCTAATATATTTGTCTCTTATCATTTTAAGAGATCAAGGGTCATATTTAAATATACATGCAACAGAAATGTTTGCTTGGGCTTGGTACAATAGTATATATTCTCATTAGCTCCAGAGTACCCTTTAACATGCTGACTATGATAAATGTCAGAGTTATTTGATCATAGCCAGCGCATCTCAGCCTGTGAAAAGCCTGTGCTTTTTATAAACGTGGAAGAGCTATATGTACGGGTAAAAATCAATTGTTAATTGTTGGCACATAAGTTTAAACTCTGAAAGCATAAAGCTGTGCCTATTTAGAAATGTGGAAAAAGAAGAGAAGTGGAAATCTCCACCTTTGTCAGTTTGCTTAATAGTAATATTCCTATTTTAAGAAAAATCTCAAAAAGCTTTGATATGTTTAGGTTGCAAAACATAATAAAATTGATTTCAGGGGCAGATTTACCAAGCTGCAGGAAAGGAAAATTGGAAAATTTGCCCATAGCAACCAGTCAGATTCCAGCTGACATTTTCTAGTATGTAATAGGAAAGTAAGAGCTAGAATCTGATTGGCCGTTATGGGCAAAATCTCCACTTTTCCTTTCCCACAGCTTAGTAAATCTGGCCTCAGGACTTTAAAGGGCATATCCAGAGCAGGTGGTGAATAAACTAGTTTGGTTTGGTGATGCAGTCTTTGAAACAAGTTTTTCACATTACAATCAATTATTTGTTTTTGCTCCATGTAACTTAAAAAAATGTTTCATTGTTTTGAAAATAATGCTGCCTCTGGTATCATTATTTAGCCTTGGCATGTGCAAAACAATGCATTTGTTTAATAAATGTGTGTATACAAAGACTCAATAGTAGCTCCCTCAATTGTTTTAACTGTTAAGGGCCAGATTTACTAACCTACGGGTTTAAAAAAAGAGGATAAGTTGCCCATAGCAAGCAATCAGATTTTAGCTGACATTCTCTAGTATGTAATAGGAAAATGAGAGATAGAGTCTGATTGGTTGCTATAGGCAACATCCACTTTGCTTAGTAAATCTGGCCCTAAAAGTTTATATACAAATTTATGCAGGAATGTCAGCGCCTTCAGTTAAATATAGTATACTGCACCCCTTTCATTAAACTTTG
Source organism: Limnodynastes dumerilii (assembly GCA_011038615.1). Classification (NCBI taxonomy): domain Eukaryota; kingdom Metazoa; phylum Chordata; class Amphibia; order Anura; family Limnodynastidae; genus Limnodynastes; species Limnodynastes dumerilii. The sequence goes on from WWET01000029.1 coordinate 773,621, forward strand.
ATACCAGAACTTTGATTTATACATAACCATAAAACTTATTCATACTAACCCATGCATTTGTCTACCTTGCGACCTAACTTTCTATACTTTGGTATCTTTCCTATATTCATTAAGTACAAATGCACTCTTAAAAATTAGAAAGGGCACCAATGACCTTGGCACATAACTGGCATAGCATGCGAGTTCCACAGAATGAACCATATTCACATTTGAGATTACATTGTGCACGGTAGCCTCCGCTGCAGAGCCCTTCCTGTACGATTTGCATGTCTCAGCATGGGTGGTGGGCACACCTGTGCGGGAGGCTCTGCTCTGCATGGAGCGCAGCATTGGTTGGCTGCACTTTGTTGCAGATATAATCGTACTGCACATGTGCAGTATTATTTTACTGCAGACTTCCGTGCGTAGCGTATAGAAGCCTGCAGACTCTATTTAATCTGAATATGTTCCAATGTCATCATTAGACCAAACTATGATCAGTGTTATAGTTGTAGTGAATTTCAAAATGTGGAATGATCTCCTCAAAGTTACTGTAATAGGCATAAATTCTGTCTTCACCCACAATTTAGTGACCATCCAAAGTGTCTTAATATCCAGGCTTGTAGCAAGACCACTTTTGGCACAGGTAAATGGCCAAGCTGTAAATTGATGCTGTTGTTTGGTATGTATGTCATGACCTTTAGCACTCAGATATATGCGAAAGTTCAAATATTTCCACATAAAGTTTTTGTTTGTTGAGCACCTGGATGCTGTATACCATTATTCTCTCTGCATCAGTTTTGTCTCAAAAAACGAGACTGTATATGGTTGACATACCATTTTTAAGTAAAATTTAAGTTGATCGTGATTTATGTTTATTTTGAACTTCTCTTTTGAGCCACTATTGAACTATTCCTCAGATGAAGGTAGCTTTGACATGATTTACCATTAAAAGCAGATAAATACAGAACACATAATTGCGGCATTAGTGTGTAGACACATTTTTAGAAGGCCCACCGCAACTATAATTTACACAGATGCATTGTCATTGCTGCTATTTAAACCAGTGATTGGGACATTACAAATTGATACATCTAAAACTGTTGCTGTGCAACTCATCATATTTTGTACTAAGAGTCTGGATTAAATAGTGCAAACATTCCCATACTTCGGGCCATATTCAGTTGAGCTTGATGTTGCATTTTGGGTTCAATGTTGCCTAATTTACATAACATTAGGCAACATCTTGCCCAAATTCAGCATTGTGCAATTCAATTACCCTAATTTTGGGTGTGATGTTTTACCAAAATTCCAACATCGTGCTCAAACAATTAACATAAGAAAAAGCGAAAATCGCAGGGCTGTTTACAAAATTGTGCATTGTAAATCTCACCTATGAGAATTAAACTGTTATTTAGACTTGGGCTAGAAAACATTCCCTCTCAACTCTAAAATGGTTTGCAACAGATGAAATTTGTCTTCAGTGCAATTTAGCATGGTTTTGGCCAGGTTTAAATTTCCACCTTTTTCCCTTTTCTGTATATACTCTGGATCCATCCTATGCCACATTACATAGCAATTGGATGAATATTCTGTAATGTTTAATTATAACTAGCTAAACTAAAGAACCACTAAAAGTCATGTATTTACAGTAGCTATTTAGAATGCTGGAGATAACGATTTTGTGCACACACACACACTATACAATTATCTGGCAGATTATTTGAAAGATCTGGCTGTTGGAATGAAAATGTGGTAATGGATGAGAGAAATTGACAATACCATTTGCTCTCATCCATTACCATAATTTGTGCTTTTTGTATCTTGTTAAAATACCTGATTCATAATTAGGGACAGAAGAAGACTTACACAAGTAATTTGCGTAAGTCCCCTTCACATGTAACATTGGTGCATGCACGCGCCATATGTTATGTGTTTGGAAGGGCTTATGTATGGAACCTCTTTTTCCATATGGAAGATCTTCCATGAAAGGGGCTGGCATTTAATTTACGCATGGCTACACCTTGCTGGACAGACTGGACTAGCCATGCTAATTAAGTGCAGAGGGTGGGGAGAGGCACACAGATCATTGCGGTTAAGTCAAGATAGGGTTCTGGACACTATAGACCAGGCCTCCATAAGAAGGTAGTGCCAAGATTGTGCCTTGTCCATGCCTACTTACAGATCTCTGTGCGTACATAAGTTACAAGGAGATCTGAATCGGGCCCATTGCCCAACACTCCCGTAGTTTTGGAATGGAAAAGGAGAACACATTAAAATGCTTATAGACCATTGCAAAACGTTGTAGGGATCCTTGCCAACATAGGAGCAGATCTAGACATTCGCTGCTCTGACCACTGTGGCAGTGGAGATACGATGCCAAATTCCCGCTGCATCTTAACTTCTGTACTCACAAAGGTAGATCCTGTCTTATATGCATTTGTGCTATCCAGATCCTACCTTACGATTTCTGCTCCGTCCCCATGTAAAAGTGGGCTTTAGGGAAATCTAAATTGTACGTAAAGGCTGAAATGGCCCTTTTAATAAATAATTAAAATAATAGAGTCTGGAAGGTAATGCATGTTAAATATACTTCTTAAAAGTTTCATTGTTATATACATTACGATATCAGAGTAAAGCAGCTTTTAGAGGATTTCCATATGACCAGGTTAATGCAACTTTCGTTTACAGATCTACATCTATCCCTTCTTTTCCTTCCTTCCCCCTCCTCCGCTCACACCAGCAGTCCACTTCCTTCCCCCTCCCTATGTCTTCTATAAGTTCATCTCTCCCACTTAGTGTATTAGTTCATATGAGCAGGGCCCTCCATCCCAGTGTTGTTCCCTCCTCCACCACTCCCCCCCCCTCATCTTCTTGTCCCCACCTGGTGGCTCCCTCTCAACCTCTCACTGCACTCTATCTCCTCCTCCCTGATCTGCCAAGCTTGACACATCACATTTTGCCTTGCTGTCTGTGCTTGCTTTGCTTTATTGTATTTTTGTGATATTTTTATCTTTATATTGTGTTTTATTATGTGCTATGCTGCCCTGTATGTCTGTACTGTATTTTGTTGTTGTATTTTGTACGGCCTGTGGACGTTTGTGGCGCCTTATAAATAAACGATAATAATAAAGGTGTTTGCTAACAAACAACTATCTAATTCTTCATACAGAGTAAAGCTGGCCATACACTAGGGCAATTATCGGTCCCAGCAGGGGGTGGACTGATAAACGGGACGATCTCCCACTATGGAAATGTCCTGTTATCGGCATCATACACCTCCTCTGCTGGGACCGATAATCCTAGCAGAAGAGGGAAGGGGGCATATCTATGTACACAGCTGCTCTGACAGCTTTGCAGGTATATTTTAAAGCTGTCAGAGCAGCATAGTACACAGCAGTGGCTATTGCATGCATAATACAGCTAAGAATCAGCCGAAGCCGTGCTTCACACAGCGCGGATTCGGCAGATCCCTGTCTGTATTACTCCTGCAATAGCCGCTGCTGTATATCTATGTACTATGCTGCTCTGACAGTTGTAAAGTATACCTTCAAAGCTATCAGCAGCTTTGTACATAGATATAAAGCAGCAGCAGCTCTGAACAATAGGGAGCTATTCAGCTTGCTGAATGGCTCCCTTAAAGTATCGGGAGCTTTCTCCCGATTTAAATCAAACACACTGAAAGATCAAATAATCGTACAGAGCGTTTCTGGTGCGTTTATTTGACGTTTCAAAAATTGATCTGTACCATACACTAGAGCGATTATTTGCCCCATCACCCGATAATTGGGAGATCGGGCCGATAATCGTCTAGTGTATGACCAGCTTAAGCATAACTTAAAAAGTAACTTATATAGTCACCCCATGACCTGTTTATCCATATACCTTCAATTTTATTTATCTGATTCTTGAAAACATCATCATCATAGAGCATTTTCTGCACTCTGTATGTGCAAAAAACACCCATGCTTCAGTACTGCAGATGCGTAAGAAAATGGCTTCCAGCACTGATCTAGATCCTTGTGTGTCAGAAGCCTCTCCAGCGGCAGGGCGGGATGACCCACTATGTGTACGTTGTGTACACATGATAGGCGGGGAGGGGGGGTGTAAGGTTATCATACGGTAAGGACTTGGCTAAGCCCTTACGTACAATACTTCTTTATGCGTCAGCCCCGTTTTCCATGGGGCTGGTGAGTAACATTTAAGATAGGGTTCTGTGTTCAGAAGTCCATATGAGCAAAAGGGGTTGTCTCCTATCGCATGCACTGACTTTAGGACTTTAGGATTGCTCAGCGATTCCCTAACAAAACTCCGCTGCCACTGTGGACAGAATTTCAGCTGCTGCGACAGTGGACTTCTGGATCCAGGTCCCATGTTTCTAAGTTTATTGTACAAATCAAATGTGGGTGGGCGACGAGAACGTCCCTTTTCCGAAAGGACCATTTTATAACAGCCATTTGTGAATTGGCTCTGGTATGGATTGCTCTTGTCCTGCCGAGGACAAGCAATCGCATATCCTGAAGTGGAATCTGCAGTGGCAAGAGGTGAGTATTTATCTTACCCCAATTATTATCCTTATTCTCACTCTAACCCACCCCTTCCATTACCCTAACCCTCCCTTCCCCGTAGCCTAACCCTAAGACTCCCCTCCCCTCGGCCTAACCCAAAAACTCCCCATAGACTTCTCTATAATACTTGCGTGTCTGGTCCAGTGTGGCTAATCTGCGGCTGTGCGGTGGATCTGTGGCGACAATTTTCAAATGAATGTATGGGTAAATATACCAATCAGCATACTTACCCATTCATAATAACTTTTTCTAATTAGCGCCTGGCCGCCCCATTATCTCTGGGGTGGACTCCCTAACCTGTAACCTGTCGGCTTATATCGATTTATTTTTACAAAAATATGTTGTCTGTTTGAAATCCTACTTGCGGGACTCCATGCATCTGCTCAGCCTCCTTAGAGATTTTAAATGGGAACCCTATTATATTTTTGCATCCCTTTATGTCACAGCTCTGTACACCCACATTCCACATGAGGGTGGGGTACAGGCTGTGAGAGAGTTCCTGGCGGCTGATGACGGTGTCACTCAAGATTTTTCCAATTTTTTATCACAAGCTATGTTGTTTATTTTACAGCATAATTATTTTTCTTTTGACACAAATATGTACCTCCAGGTGCTTGGCACCGCCATGGGCACCAGATTCGCTCCGAGCTTTGCCAACCTCTACATGGGAAAGTTTGAGAACGAGTACCTGTGGGGAGGGCCGTTCGGAGCGAGTCTGGTGCTATACAGGAGGTACATAGACGATTTATTCATCATTTGGGGGACACAGTATTTTTCTATTTTAGATTTTGTAGCATATCTCAATACTAATAAATTTAATTTAACTTTCACACTCAACTGGAGTGACTCCACCATCAGCTTCCTGGACCTTAGCCTCTATATCGATGACTCTACCATTTGCTCTAAAACATTCATTAAGACGGTGGATATTAATAATTTTCTACATTTCAACAATGGACACCACCGTCCATGGGTAAATCATATACCCAAGGGGCAATTGTGCCGTATTAAGCGCAATTGTTCCTCGGACGAAGTATTCAAATCTCAGTCACAGGATCTTCTGGACCGATTTAAGTCCAGAGGTTATCCCGATTACTTGCTTAAACGCTCTTTTACAGAGGTACAGTCTATTGATAGGATGGATCTCCTCTCTCCTAAAGTTCCCAAAGAAACTACTGATCGCAGTAGATGTGACTCTAGCTTACCTGTTTCTTTCATCTCCAAATTTAATACTAAATCCCATTCTATTAAAAAAATCATTAATAAACACTATTCAATATTAAAGAGTGATTCGGTTCTAAAGAATGTATTAGGTAGTGCCCCTAAAATAATCTTCAAAAGAAACCAAAATTTAAAAAATACACTATCTCCTAGTGAGTTTAAACAAAGTTCTGTCGGCTCTACATCTATTACCAGTTGGCTTCCTCAAAGGCCAAATGGGTGCTTTAAATGTGGCAAAACGCGTTGTCTAACCTGCGATATTATATCTCATCGATCTACTCAATTCGATTCTACTGTCACACAGAAGCAGTATTCCATCACCCACTTTGCAAATTGTGAGACTAACTATGTGGTATACCTCCTTCAGTGCCCATGTCGACTCCAATATGTGGGGCGCACGACGCGGTCACTGAAGGAGAGGGTGCGTGAACACCGGAGGAATATAGTCAACAAATCCCCTACACATAGCATCTCTAAACATTTCTGGCAGGTACACGGTGCTGACCCGGCTGGACTCCAGGCGCTCGTTATTGAAATAATCCCGCCCACTTCTCGGGGTGGTAATAGATTTAATAAACTATGCCGTGCAGAGATAAAGTGGATTTTACGGCTACAGACTCTCATGCCAGACGGCCTTAACGAGACACTGGAGTTCACTACGCTGGGATTTTAAAGATCTATTATCCATTCTTGGCACTCTTATCTGCACAAAAAACAATAAATTCTATATCTGTACAAAAAGCCCTGAAAAAGATGTAAAAGTCTAGACAGTCCAATATGTGTTTTGATATCTTTTCTATTGCTCAGAGAGGGAACATATATATATATATATATATATATATATATATGTGTGTATGTGTAACA